>CYKH01001406.1:15351-70674 GCA_001460835.1 Bodo saltans
GGTGCTCCAGGCTACCCACCTCAGCAGGGCTACCCACCCCAGCAAGGATTCCAGCAGGGATTCCCGCAAGGTCACCACCACCACCACCACGGCCACGTCGAGATTGTCCACGCATGGTACGGCGTCCAGGGAAGGATCGAAGAAAGCCGCGGTGGGCAAGTCGCAGAGCGCCTCCGTCAGATCGTCGCGCAAAACAACGGTCGTCTTGTGCTTGACGGCAATCTCAACGGCATCTTGGGCTTCGACCCATGCCCAGGAACGGTGTTCCAAGACCGGTAGGTGCGGGCGGTGTTGCCGGTTCTGGTGGTCGTGGAGGCTCGGGTACTTCCGGTCATCTTCCAGTTCCCCAACTAACAGGCAAGCACTCCCAGAGAGCAAGCAAACGCGACAATGTTGTTTGACTCTTTGATGCTTGAACACCGCTTTACAGACAAAAGGAAACGTTATGCGCAAAGCTCGCACTTATGACCGCGCGGGATTTGTCGTCCTTCTTTTTTTGTCAGTGGTGATTTTTGATGCCTCGAAGGTGAACAATTTCGCTTCCGTTGTCTCCCTTACTGAAGAGCTCGTCGAAGGACAGCCAAGAAAATTTTTTTATTTTCATTTCATTCCCCATTTATGCTGAAACGTGAAGTCTGTTGACGAGCGTCTTCACGCATGATGTGTTTTTTTTTTCTCGTGACTCGTGTGTTGTTTGTAATCGGAAAAATTCGTCCCTTTTTTTTCCACCAACCGCCCCTAGTCCCGTTTTTGAGCGCCGTACGTTCTTATCCTGTTGGCTTTCCGTCGACAAGAATCATGTGCAGTTTTGTTTCTCCCCCTCATCGCCTCGATTGGGTGGTGTGACATCGCGGCATCTTTGTGAGAACTGTCGTTTGCTTTTTGACGAGATTGGAATTGGAAAATATTCATTACATGATCGTCAACACGTTTTACAAAATGGCAAATTTGTAAGCGAAGAAACCAAAACAAAAGCGAAGAAACTAAAATTCAGGATGCAATTTCCAGAAACAGGTCGATTGTTATTACTACATACCATTTTTATTTGCTTTCTTTTCCTTTCATGTGCAACCCTTTGTTCGGGCAAAGAACTCTGTCCATACAACAAAGGTCACTTCAATTGCCAAAAGAGGATACATGAGCCGTCTTGACGTTCGTGTATGCGCTGCTCGTAACCTTGCCGGACCGGGAAGCCCGACCCTACTGCAAGGTGCATCTTGAGAGCTAGTCTCACAAGACCCGCACGATCGACAACACCACCAACCCCGTCTGGGATGAGGTCTTCAAGTTTACCGTTGCGGACGAGAACAGCTCCCAGCTGCGCGTTGAGCTGTGGAACAAGAACATTGTCTCCGACGAATTCCTTCAGTACACTCTGTCCATCAGCGGCCTCGTGAAGGGCGTCGTCCGTGACGGTTGGTTCCTCCTTCAGCAGAGCAAGACGAACGCCGAGCTCCACCTGCGTATTCTTGCAGCAGATTTTGGTCGTGACCCCACGCCTCAAGATCTGCAGGCTGCAGGACTGACGGCACCCGTGTATGAGTACCGCCATCAGTAGGCACATGGCCCCGCCGCCTCAAGTCAAGGGCAGGGCTACCCCGAACAAAGGCGGCTATCCCCAGCAAGGATACCCCCCACCCCAGCAACAGGGCTATCCACCGCAGCAAGGTTATGGAGCCTTTCAGGTCGGCTACCCACCGCCTCAGCAAGGCTACCCACCGCAGGACAGCTACGGACAACAACAGCAGCATGGTCAGCAACAACAGTACTGCCAGCAGCAGCAGTAGTACGGTCAACAACAGCAAGGATACAATCAACAAGGTTTTCAACAGGAGGAGTACGAAGGTGAAGGCCGCCATCATCGTGGACACCACGGCCACCATGTCGAGATCGTGAACGCCTGGTACGGTGTGCAAGGGCAGGTGGAGGAAAACCTTGGGGGACAATTTGCCGAACGTCTTCGCCAAATTGTCGGTGAGAACAACGGTCGCCTTGTGCTTGACGGCAATCTCAACGGCATTGACCCGTATCCAGGAACGCAAAAGGTGCTGGCGATTCATGCTCGCCACAACGGCTGCGATCACCATCTTCGTGCGTACGAGGGCCAGTTCTTCGAGTTCCCTAACCAGTGCTGTTGAGATGTTTTTTTTTTCTTTACTCAATTTTTTTTACTTTTTTTTTTGTCCTTTGGATGCCCACGTACTTTAGTTCCTCTTTGTGGTTTACTTTTCACTCATTATGAATGCGAATGAATTCTGCGCGCAACAACAAAAAAAAGAAAGCGTCACCGTCTGAGAAAGGTTCTTTGTAATTTTATCCTCATCGCCACGTTACATACAGTTGATCGTGGTGTGATTCATTATTGGCGCAACTCAGGTCTTTTTTTTTGCCAGAATTTTTGTGGGGTGTTGAGTCTACCGCACCCAATAACTCCTTCCTTGTTTCCTAACCAAGATTCATTATCTGCATTACAATGCATCATCACTGCGGAGGCGGTTGGGGAGGCGGTGGCGGCTTTCACCATCACGGAGGCGGCTGGAGCGGAGGACCGTTCCACCATCACTACGGGTGCCACGGGTGGGGTGGTGGCTGGGGTGGTTATGGCCCTGGCTACTACTATGGCGGAGGTGGATACTACGGCCCTTCGCTAGTGCAGCAGGTGGTTGGTGCTGCGCTAGCACCAAACTACTACTATCCCCCTCCGCCACCACCAGGAGCCTACGGTTACGGCCCAGGCCCTTATGCCCCGCCGTTGTTCGGCCCGCCTTATGGTCCAGGTTATGGTTATGGCTACCGTGAAGCTCCTCCTGGTGCGGCCCGTGGTGAGGGGCCTCCTCCAACAGTAGGAGACCCCCGACAACAACAACAGCAACAACCACAACCTGTTGTCGGCTCCGGAAACTATTCTCAAGCATCCCCATGGGAAAATGCGCCACCACTTTTCCAGGAGCAACCTGCAACGACACAACAGCAACAACAACAACAACGGCATGCTCGACAGAGGTCGACTGAGGCTCTCGACGAGAGTGAACGCTCGGCTGCAGCACCCCGCAACGATCGTAGTGAACCGCGCAACGCTGCCCGTTGACCTTCAGTTCCTCATTGCCTTTGCAAACCTGTGTGAGCTTGAAGAGACATGCCCGTATTCTTTTTGTGAAAAGGGCGATGCTCTCAAGGTATCGGGCTCGATTTTTCCCCGCCTTCATTGCCGTCAACTTTTTCCCCTTTGTTTGGTTTCTGCTCTCTACTTATCCTTTTTATGATCTCCGTTTGGGCTGAGGCGGTGCACTACCAAAGCGTGCTGCTGACAACAAAAACAACAACAGGTGCGTTCTTACAGGTTCTTTCAATGTAAGTTTCTTGCTTATACTTGACTGAAGTGAAGCGAATGTGAACGCATCATCACTCTTTTTCTCGCACTTCTTGTCCTTGCAGCACACACATACCACGAGAATGAACCACCACCATCATCATCATGACAATGGCCACCATCAGCACCACCACCATGGACCTGGGCTGCTCCAGCAGCTAGCGCCTCTTGTCGGTGGTATTGGCTGTCCCCCTCCTCATTCACATTATTACCCACCACCACCACCACCACCAATGCATGTTGGGTACGGTGGATACGCCGGTGGGCCTGTGTACGGGGCGACGACAGTATTACCACCGCATCACCATGGAGGGCCTCCATTACACTCCCACTATTCTCCGCATCCGGGGTCACCTCAGTTTGGTGCTGCAGGGCACCACCACCACCACCATAGCGCATCGCCCCATCATCATGGGGGTCCTGGTGGATTTGGAGGAGGTGGACATCAGGAAGATCGTGGTGGACATCCTCGAGGAGGTGGTGGCCCTCGTCATTGATTTTTTTTTCCTCTTGTTTTCGGTGAAAAAGAACACTTTTATTGCTTCTTAGCTTGCACACTACTTTTTGTTTCGTTTTCTTTCCTTGAACGATTGTTGTAGTATTGCGCTGTTTCTTCGCGTCACGCCGAGACAGAATTGCTTAGAAAAGGAAGTGCCTCTTGTTGGAAGATGCATTAAGAAACGAGCGCGGTCTATTTTGTACTTGGTTACTTGTTTCCTTTTTTTAGCGCTGCTATGGTTCTCTTGGCAATGTTGTCCTTACAAAAACAAAACACAAAAACGATGGTTTCTCTCCTACACCCCTCAATCGACGTGAAAATGAATTGAGAGAAGTATTCGGGAAAAAGCGTGTGCGAAAAGCCCTTTTTTCGAGGTCGAACACCACACCGTTGACAATTAGCGTGTATGATTCATCGCACAGTCTTTACGAAAAGGTGTTGTTTTTGCCTTTTTTTCGAAAGAGAAGGGATTCCTTCTTTTAAAGGTAATATCTGGGATGGATTTAGTGAATTCGACAGCAGCCTCAGCATTCCCGTCAATTTTGCTTACAACTGAGAATGCCGCTGTAGCGTTGAGCTCGTCGTCGTCGCTCATTGGAGGCGACCAGTTATCAGCTGCCTCGCCCATGTTCGTCGTCGGATACCTCATCCTGATCAATTTCCTGGGATCGTTTATACAAGGCATCACGACCTTCGGAGATGCAATTGTCATCCAAATTTTATGGCACGCATTAGCAAGCGCGACAGGAGACTGGTTGCACCAGTCGCCCCTTGGCGCTGAAGATGTGCAAGCAATGGCACTCTTGCAGTACTCAAGAACAGTCATTCTCAATCCGATGGTGGCAAAGTTGGCCTACAGCGCAGGAGCAAGATTTGTGCCCAAGAAATTGATCATCGCATCGATCATCCCACAACTGTTGGCCACAATATTTGGGGAGCACTTGCTCGTCATTGTGCCGCATGAACTGTTGAAGTTTTACTTTGGAGTGATTTGCATTGTGTTCGCGGCGTCGTTTACGCTGTTAAAGGGTTTTCGCTACTGGCAAGAAATTCAACGCGAAAAGCGGAAAATCAACGATGATGAACCGATGTCAGCCACAACAGCAGTCGCTTCCCCAACGACACAACTCAATGAAACAATTGAGCACGAGCCGATGGTTCAGCTTCGCGTTCAAGTTGCGTTTGTGATTACATCCGCTGTGGCCGGCATCACAGGATCGTTGACAGGCGTTGGAGGTCCACCGTTTATGATTCTGATTCTTATCTTAAATCTTCCCCCAGCATTTGTGCGCCTCTTGTTTCCTCTTGCGTCGCTCCCAGCGCTGTACGTGCGGTACGGCCTTGCTGTTCGTGATAGCCTGATCACAGTCGATATGATACCGTATCATGCTGTGTCGGTTGCCGCTGGTGTTGTCGGTGTCTTGTGCGGAAACCTCATTGGGAAGCGTGTTGGGCCAAAGACGTTTAACGTTGTGGTGTTTGTGTTGCTGGTACTCGCCGCAATGATGATGCTGTTGGATGTACCGTGGCTATCTGTTGTACTGCTTGTGTCGGGTGCCGCGCTTATGACGGTGGTTTGGTTCGCTGAGCAACGTGAGCTTTTGGCGAAGGAGGAGGAACAGACGGCGGAAGCGTGTGAGGTGATTTCTATTTGCGATTCGGTGCAGGCTGAGGACCTCGAGAGGCGTTACGACGACCTGCAGGATGAGGTTGCCATCTAACTGCTGCACACGAGGCGCAGTGAAGTGTCCCCCTCACCACATCTAAACATTGGAGTTTTCATTCGTTCCCCTAATTTCGAAGACATAAATCCCATTGATGATCAATTTCGAGATGAGTTTTCCTTTTTTTTTGCGGTAGTCCTCTCGTTTTTTTTTATGTAGTTCTCGTTGCATTTATATTTGTTCATCGTGTTTCGTTCGTTGAGATTCGAACTGGAGGGCATTTAGAGAGCAGCCAGTCTTTAAAATAGAATGAAATCGGTACAAAATCACCACTACTTTCAAGTACCCCAGAGCCGTCCAACAAGTGGCCATGGCGGTGGCTACCAACAGGCGCAGCATCAGAACCCATCGAGCTCGTCGAGCATTGTAGGAATGCCTCCTGCATTTCCTGGTCACTTGCACGACGCATCAGTCAGCACATTTCCACCTCCCATGCGTCTTGCGAATCACAACACCTCGATTCAGCAAACGACGAATGTTTCGCAGTTCCGCGACGTCGCTCCGCCTCATGGGGGCCAGCAGCAGATTCCGTCGAAGAGCAACGCGTCGTCCATCGGGGTGATAGAGCGATGTGAGAATGACGCTAACACCCACCACCAGCTCCAATCTCATCGTGAAGGAGAAGTAGTCGACGCAGAGTGGTGGCGTGGGCCAGTGTATCATCACCAGTCTCTCCTGCGATCATCAGTGTCGCATCCGCACAGCAACCCCGCCCACCTTCGCCCAGACGCCGCCCTTGCCGGGCAGCCACAGCTGTACAACTACATTGGCAGCCCCTCCAAACAACAACAAGGACAACAGCAACAACAATCAGGAAGGTTGGGTTCGCCGTACCGAGGTGGTGGTGGTGGTCGTGGAGATTATTTGCACGACTCGTATATTCCATCAGCAAACGTTGCTGCAGGGAGCGGCATCGCTGCTGTGTCCGTTGCCTCGAACCGTCGTTGGTTTGAAGTTGGTCTGGACGCTGCCTCCCGCGTCCGTCCTCCTCCAGTCCCGCAGCTTCTGCACAGCGCGCCGATTGTCGGTGACAGCGCATCGTTGTTAAGTGCGATCCAAATTCAAGTGTCGATGCTAATGGAACACTCTCACGAAACGATGCGCCACTCTCTCCAAGATTTCCGCCGAAGTGTAGGCGAGTCGCTCGGCTCTTTAGAAAACCGTGTGACAACATTAGAGGCGTCGTGTGCAAAGGTGCATGGAGTGGTCAACAGGGAACTCAGTGAGGCAAGGGACGAGCGCAACGCGTTGTCTGCAAAATTAATGGCGATTCAGGAGGCACGAGATACCGCTGCGCTGGAGATGCGTGGTGGAGGGTCGGCAGCAGCGGGTGGAGTGAATCGAGTGACTAGTCCTTCCCCCGCATCCCCGCAGGCCACCAGTGGAACCGTTGGTCCAAACGCCAAGCCTGTTGCTGCCGCGTTGGCAGCTCCACCATCATCCACAGCAGTGGCTGAATCGCCCTCACAAGGCGCGGCAATGCGGAACTTGTTGGCTAAGATTTCTGGCCCTACGACGGCTGTCCCAGTGGTTGGAGCACCCCCATCTGGAAACGCTGCCTCCGCTTTCGGTGGTCCCAACAGTAACGTTGCGGCAACAACTGGTACTTCTGCCCCAGCGCAACAGACGTTGCAAGGTTCTGCTGTTGTGCCAGGTACGGTACCCCCGTCGATCACTCCTTCCACTCAGCCTGGCGCGACAGGAACGCCTTCGCCGGCACAACAGCAAGCTGCGCTCCCTCCTTCAGCAGCCGCTGCGCCTGCTGTTAGCGCTGCTGCTCCTGCTTCTGCTTCTTCTGCTGCACCTCCTGTCGCACTTGCCTCACGCGGTTCACTATCGCGGGTGAGCACTTTGATGTCAACGTTAAGTCGCCTGAACTCTGTTGTCGGCTCCAACTCCCCAGTCCCACAGACATCGACGCCAACGCCAGCCGCAGCCGGCACCACGACGGTCTCTACTGCTGCGACAACCGGGGCAACAGCTCCACCAGCTGCTCAGTCCGCGGCCCCTGCTGCTGTGCCGCCAGTCGCTCAGGGAGCACCGCTGGAAAGCGGAGGTAGTGCTGCAGCAAAACTTCAATCGATCCTGAGCCAAACTTCTGCTCTGAATCCTCCTGCAGCTGCATCTGCAACTGTTTCGTTACCGCCATCAACGGCTGCACCACCGCCAGCGACCACTCTCGCTTCTTCTGCTGGTTCTGCACAACCACCAGCAGCACCTGCGAGCACGACGAACTCAGCACCTCAAGCAACAGTTAATGTTGCGCCATCGTCTGTGGCTGCGCTTGATGAGAAGCCAAGTCGAGGACCTGCACCAACCGGTGCGCCCCCAGCAACGAGCTCCGTGCCACCACCTCCCACGAATGCTAATGCCCCTCCGTCTGCGCCATCACAACAACTTCCTCAGTCAACAACTAGCACAACGCAGCCACCGTCCGGAAATAGTGCCGCACCGACTTCGCTTGCTCCACCAGCAGTAACAGCAGCTCAGCCCTCGTTAACCCGTGCGGTTTCACCTCCTCCCCGCGGCAATGACACGTTGATGCCAACGATGGTAGGAACACCGAAAGAAGCGACGGATGGATTGAAGGCAATCGGGAGGCCTGGAGCACTGTTCCAGGAGGTCGTCAAGACAAAATAGAACAACCCACTTTTCGTGTGTGTGTGTGTGAACACATCATTGCCCCTCTCGTCTCCTTTGGGACATTCACCGAATTTAGATTAGAGAGAGTTTTGCCAAAATGAGCAAAAAAATATAAGAGGTCTTTTTGTTTACACAACTTTCTTGTACACTATTTGCCCAAGAAGACCACGGCTGCACGAGGTTACACTCATATCATCAACTTAGATATGCTTTGCTCCCTTTTTTTTTTGCCCTTTTCCTTGAGCACACATCAAGAGTTGCAGTGGAAGTGAGAAAATAAACTTGAGTGCCCCCAGTCCTCTTGGTTTTTTTTATTTTCCTCCTTCTTTACTGCAGCCAATAGGTGACGGCGACCAAACGTGTGGCTTGATTTTGTCGCAATAAAACGCAACCTTCAGTTGCAGGCGTTGGCGTTGGCGTTGCGAAAGAATAAGACGTTGCGGGCCCCAAACAGGACTTTTTGAGGCCCAGGAGCATTTCGTTGTGGTTTAATTAGTTGCTCCTAAAACTACACGTTATGCTTTCAGAACCACTTCCTTCGGACTTGGCGAAGCCATCTGAGCAGCCGGCAGCAGCAGCAGTTGATGCCGCTGCGACGACGATGACCAATAGCAATGACAACTCCGATGACAGCAGTACGCTCAAGGAGAACAACGACACACTCACGTCAAATCCTGTGTATCTCTTTTTAAAGGCGAACACGTTGCTGGAGCAGTGGCCAGTGTTTGAGCAGGAGGGATACGAGCTCGTGGAGGACTTACAAGAATTAATTCTTCCCGCCAACAAAGAACTGTTCGAGAAACTCGTTCCAAAATCTGGCCATCGACTACGCATCAGTCGGTTGCTTGCGCCCCAACAATCATCCCTTCGGGGCGGTGTGGGCGCCGCGAATGGTTTTACCAAACCCTCCGGACGAGCGTACGCAGCAAGTTCTCGTTCAACCCTACTTGGCGATACCGATGACGAGAACATGAGTGTTGCCGACTCCATTGTCTCCTACACATCACGAGCAACGATGCACGCAACGGCACGCGGCGGCATGGTGGCTGGTATCCCAACCCACCATCATCAACATCACAATGTGACCCTCACAAACCTTCAGCACACAACACAACAACAGTCGTCGTCTCATCTGCATCCGACGCAAGACTTACTAGGGACAACAGGTGCCGCCACCATCCCACGAGTCGTTTCTTACCCATTTGAGGACATCACTGCAGCCGCTGGTGGCGGGAATGCAGTCAACAACAATAGCATCAGCGAGCCCCCGACCCCAAGTCCTAGCCCACAGCGCAGCGACTTCCAGAGATCGGCAGGGGGACATAATTTGCAAGCTGCTGGTGCTGGTGCTCCCTCGAAGCCGTACCTCGACGTCGAAGGGTCCCAGCAACGCGGCGGTGGCCTCGTCACGCCACGGGGGCAGTCCACGGCAGACAACATGTCCGTTCGAACCGTCGCTTCTAAGAGTCCCATGAGGCAACAGCCATCGCAGCGACAACGCGCACCCAGTGATGCCTCTTCGGTGCATCGAGGACTCTCTCCTCAACCACAGCAACAGCAAGCAGGCGGAGGAAATCCTCTTGTGAAAATGAAGGTCGTTGTGGTTGGGCAGCAGGGATGCGGGAAGACAAGCCTCATCCATCGCTTAGTGCGGAATGAATTCGCACAACAAATGAAACCAACCATCGGCGTAGAGTTTGCAGAGAAACGATTCCAAGTAGCGAGTACAATTGTGGCCCTTCACTTCTGGGATATCTGGGGTCAGGAGATGGCGGCGAACGCGACTCGTACGTACTACACGGGTGCAAAAGGTGCCATTGTCGTGTATGACGCGAGCAGTGAGGATAGCCTACAACGAGCAATCTTGTGGAAGCGGGACCTGGACGCCAAGACAAAGTCTCAGCGCAATGGCCTCCCAATTCCCGTGATTCTTGTCGGCAACAAATGCGATCTCGTCAAAACTGGTGCGGGAGGTGGTGCGAACAACATGTCCCTTGCAACGGCACCATCGCAGGGCAGTTTTCTTGCTGCTCAAGCAGCGCGTGGAGTCGGAGGAGGCAGTGGCCTTTTGGTATCCTTCAACGGCAACGATCCAAACAACGGAGGAGGCAGCAACAGCAATTTACCGTCCTTGGCGAACTTTAACCGCCAGCACAGTCAATCCTCTGCAAGCCTCGATCGGCAGGATTCTCATCAAGCGGCCAGAAGAAACTCCGGCGCGGGAGGAGCAAACGGCGAAGGAGAGAGGAAGAAGAGCAAGTGTACCATGCTGTAACCGTGATGCTTAGACATCAAGGTTGCTGTAGCTTGCCCCCTCCTGTCCTCCTCAAGTTGCCCTGCATAACGATCCTCATAGACACAAAAAAATCGTTGTGGCCATTTTTCTTCTACAAGTTTCTGTGGGATCAAACAACAGAACTCACCCAAGGCAATTGATCGTTTTTGTTTTGTTTTTTAGTTCCTACACACTACGGCACACCCCCTCTGTTTTGTTTTTTAGTTCCTACACACTACGGCACACCCCCTCTTAATGTGAGAGAGCAGAGCGAAAATTAAGAAAAGAGTCGTTGTAAATAAATTACAATCCTACAAAACGCTTTCGATTCGGCAGCATTTTCAAATCGAAACTACATTTTGTTCGTTTTGTGCATTTCGGAAAATCTAACTGAGAGAAATACAACAAATGTTTTGTTCCTTGTACCGGCCCACACCAGGCCAGACCACCACTCCAACTCGTGTGGCAGTTGACAAGGACTTAATGATCGTTGGAGGGCCCGATGGTGCCGTCAGCTTGTACCGCACCTCTCGATGGTTTGCACACGCAACGCCTCTCTGGACCTCTAAAATTCACGACGGGCCTGTCACGAGCGTTGCGCTGTGTACCTCAGCAGGATATGGGTTTTCTGCCGGGAGGGACGGCCACGTGTACCGACACGACATGACACTCACCATCGCGAATTCCTCATCGTTCACGAAGGGAAACACTAGCGGCACAACGCAGGCTCACACCGACGGTGATGAAGGTATCGTTGCAGACATTTCCGCCGCCCAAGTCAGTGCGTCGCAAATTGTGTGCCGTGTGAGTGGAGAGATCAACGTCATCGCTCTTGATGACGAGAAAACAAAATTGTTTGTCGCCGGAGACAGCCTGCGGTACATTACCTTGGGAGAGCACCCCTCCGTGGTGAGCGTCCCGCTGCCAATCCCTGGCCCAGTCGTTGCCGTCGCCCTTGCACCATGCGGAAAGTTAATCGCCGCGGCCTCTGGCTCGACCTGCGATGTTTGTATTGTTGGCCTGACACCACCGCCGCTGTCAGAGGCAACACAAAGCCCAGACGCACTCCTGTCGGCAACATCTATCGAAACCGCGTACCCATTTGCATCCCTCAAATTTGTCCTTCGCAGTGTCGCACCAGCGTCATGGAAGCAAAACGAAGCACTTAGCTGCGGGTTTGGCTGGTGCCGTTCTGAGCCAGGTCTCGACTCGTACTACATCATCGGCATTCCCACCAAGGACGGAGTGCGACTGATGCGATTGCTGCCCAAAGGGCATCCCGTGAATCCACGTAAAGACACAGAACACACATTGGAAAGCGTCCACACGATCTCTGTGGCCGGGCTACGCGACACAACGAGCGCTATTTTGCTAACGCATACGAAAACAGATTTCACCCTTGTCGTCAACGGCAATGATGTGCTTGCTGCAGGGGCAGACGATGAGGAGAGTGGCAGTTCTGCAACGAATGCTGCTGCTGCAAAAAATGCTGCTGCTGCAACGGTTCCTTCGGTTGTGGTCGTGAAAGTGTCACTCAACAAGAAAGGGAAAGTGAGCGGAACGCAGCGCATTGGTGAATACCGCACTCCCTCAGCAACGTCAGATGTCGCTGTTGACCGTGTGAGCAGTGGGTCTCTCGCAGTTGGTAGCACGTGCGGGTCGGTGAGTGTGATCAAAAGCGCTGTGCCACTCGCACGCAAACCAAAGGCGCCGAGCAACAACATGTCGACCACAGAAGAAGGAGAAGCACCTCAAAAGAAACGTGGTGTGGCAGACATTGCTGCACCACGAACAAAAAGCGGCGGCGTCGTCGACGTTGAAGACGACGACGAGGATGAAGAACCCCAGCGCCAAGACACTGTCGTGACTCAAGACAAATACAGAAACCTTGGCGAAGACGAGGAGGCGACCTCCAAGAAAAACAAGAAGCCTCGACGAGGCGACAGCGACGAGGATGAGGACGACGACGCGAATGGTGAGGAGGACTACCGCTCCGTCATGAAAGACCTTGTACGAAGCAAGCACCATGTCCTGAAAGAGGGGACAAAGCGTAGCAGCACCCTCCGATCATCCGCAACATCATCTGCCGCGATCAGCAAACCGCCGTCGCAATCCACACGAGCAGCGTATCTTGACGATGAGGCAGAGGAAGGCGAGGAAGACAGCGATGCTGATAATGCAGGCGACCGCGATAGCGACGATGAATATGACGAAGAGGGTGAGCACGATGGATCGGTGCAGGGCGACGCTGGCGACCTCATCGATGATCACAACAGCAGAGCAGATTCAGCCGAAGGCATTGGCCGTATTGAGAATCCTGACGACCTGTTGGCTGGTCTTCGTGCAGGGCAGCAGCGCCAACGCAACAACAACAGCTCCGCCACCGTTGTAGATCGTGACTATCACTTTCAACCTGGAGCAACACCCCTTAAGGCCGTGGACGGCGTGTCTACCTCCTCGTGCTACCTGGCGTACAACTCTATCGGTTGCATTCGGTACGACAGCGGCGGGACGGTGATTCAATTCCACGATGTGTCCCGTGCATCCATCAAACTGCAAGAACGTGGCCGGGTGGAGATGGCAGCTTTAGGGCACTCTGGCGCTGCTGTCGTGTACGACGTTGCTGGCACTGAGGCGGCGGCCGAGCAGGAGGCTACGTCAGGGGCAAGCGCACCGCTGCTGCTCTACTTCCGCACGTACTCGGCGTTGGGTGCTCAGTCCGACTGGTCGTTGTCGCTCTTGGCATCTGAAACCTGCCGTTGCATTGCAGTGGGTCTCCGTTTTGTCGCTGTGGCCACTTCCATCGGTCTGCGTATTTTCTCCCTGAGCGGCTTGGAAATTGCTGTCCTGTCCATCGCCAGTCGTATTGTCACTATGGTGGGCTGCAACAGTACTCGCCTTGCCCAAACCCTGCGGCACGACCAGGACCCCCTCGCCGTCGCCTACCTTACGGGCGGAGGTGGCAGTGGGTTGGAGGTAGTCGTGTACAACTGCCATAATGGATCCGTCCAGACACCTCCCACGCCCTGCCCGGTCACACTCGATCGTGAGTTTGGCGATCACTACCTTCAGTGGCTTGGCTTCTCCGATGACGGACCGCTGCACACGTGCGATAGTGCTGGCGTGGTCAGGATGCACGTGAGCGACTGGGGCGGCAGCTGGGTGCCTGTCCATGACCCTCGCCACTTCACCTCGGATGCGGTGTATCAGTATTGGCCGTGGGCAATGAACGACCAGCACATGTTCGCATACCGGTCCACTGGACGGGAGGACCCCTTTCCTGTTGCCTCAGCAACTCCGCCTCCGATGGAGCAATTACGCCTTTGCCTGCCGCTGTTAAAGAACAGCGGCGGTGAGAAGCGCATGATTGTTCGTGATCGTTTCATTCGCAACTCGATGAAGATGAACGAGTTAAAACGCAACTCGAAGTATTACACAGAGACAATTGCAAAGTTGGACATCGCGCACGATGCTCGGCTCATGGAGTTGTTTAAGACAGCATTAAAGGAGCAGCAAACATCTCGTGCAGTCGATATCGCCACGATGTTTGAGTTGCGTGACTCTGTCGAAGAAGCAGCGCGCGAGGCGAACAAAGAAGGCCACAAGAGTGTCGTGCTGAAATTAGTGCAGGTGATCAAGATGCGGCACGATCTGAAGCTGAAACGAAACTGCACATTGCCTCTGGAGTCACAAGAAGTCTCTGACAAGGAACGTGACCAAATCTTACGCAAACTGCTGCAGAAAGAGAAACTTCAGCAGCAGGATCCAACTTCAGCGGGAGGTGCAGGACGTCCACAAGGAGGCGCAGGGAACGTCCCTCCTCAGAGGATTGTGGGCAATGTTCAGCTCCATAAATCTGTGCGCCTCGACGAGGAGACCCTCCACACGATCGAAGAAACTGCTGCAGATGCTGCCGTTGCTGCTGCACCACCACAGCGGCGATCCGTTGTGTTTGATGAAAGTCGCCCACCGGCTCCAACTGTTGTCGTCGCACCTCATGTCGCGAATACCAAAGCACCTGCATTGGTACTGGCCGCGTCTACCATCCACAAGTCAGCACCTGCTGCTGTTGCTCCTGCTACAACTGTGGTCGAACTTCCAGCAAAGAAAGCAGAGCCGCCGCGATTCGGAAAGGCTGCGTCCCCATCATCGGCAGCTACGACAACATTGGCAGCAGTTGCAACAGCACCTGTCGTGAATAACATCATTGGAGCACCTCTATCAGCACCTGCATCGTCGCCTGCTGCTGTGACGAAGCCCCAACCCCCAGGACGCGTGTTGGCATCAGCATCACCCTCAGGCGCCAAGGCGACTGCTCAGGCTGAGAACATTGAATCGGCGACGTTAACAGCAGACACGGTAGTCGTCACAACGCCGATCCCCTCATCGCCGCCACTGAAAAGCAACATCACACCAGCAACTGCTGCAAAGCCTGCTCCTCCCCAGGGATCCCCAGCGCGAGCCAAAACTCCCTCTACCACCAAGAGCACGACGCCAGGGTCAGCGGTGAAGCAGCAGAGCTCTAGCCACACAGCGAACCTCCCACCAGCTGCTCCTCCTGCAGTAAACGTCTTTGATGCACCTGCCCCTGCGTTTGTAGATGTGTCGTCCTTGCCCTCGATGCATTCCTCGTCCTTTGGGAGTGCCTCGTCACACTCTTCGGTCTCATCACTGCCGAGGGACCCGTTCCTCAACCCAGGGGAAGATGGCACACGCGTCGGGTTCGGCATGCGTGATGTCGGCCACATGCAGGACAACGCCAGTCAAGAGGCATCGTCGCAGATCATGCCAAAGACGTTGTCGTTCGGCGAAGCACTGCGAAAACGCCTGCGAGAGGAGGACGAGGCGGATGACGACAACGATGAAGGTGCACCACCTCGTGCTATGCAAAGCCTCTTCAAGTAGCGTTTCGGTGTTGCCGGAACATTACGATCAGATTTCCTTTGCCACTCTTTTTTTTTTTTGCGACCTAGCAACGGAGCCGACGTGAAAAACAACGTACTCTTGCTCAAGGAATCGCACAGCATAGAAACGAACTATACCCAGCTCCACAGAAAAAATGTGTGTTCTCTGTGTTAAGAAAAGCCCCAACAACAACAACATCATCATAGACTCAAATGAAGTGAAGATTTCACAGAACCCCTTTTTTATCGTCGATTCCTGAACCTGCTTTGTTTGCCGGAAGTATTCTTGCCAACAAACAGTTGTTTGCCTCAAAAGTCAAAAAACAAAACGTAAGAACATGCTCATCAAGTTGATTATCGACGCGTCTCTGCTTCCTTCGCAGCATCACCTCACTAGTAATCTTGCCGTGTGGATCTTGCAAGAGCAGCTCCCCATGAACCATGCCCAGAATGTCGCCGCGTTGTCCAACGCTCTTGGCTTTCCGAAAGGCGACAACGGCATTGAGGATATTAACACGTACTCTTTTGTGACTGGTACGAATCACAATCTTGACATTCGCAAGACTGGAAAGGAGTTGGCATTGACCCCTGGCCAACAACTTGTGCTTTGTAGTCACCACCGTAACGCTGGACGCGCACAGGATGCAGTATCAGGTGGCAGCAGCCCAAAGCAAAGTCCCCGTGGCGCCAGTATGTCCTCCCCGCCTCAGAGTCCTCGGGACCACAACAACACTAGCACCACCAGCATGCGTATGCGTATGCCGTCCATGGCCCCCCAAGGCTCCGACCGTATTCCCCAAGGCGACGAGACAACAGACGCCGAAGAAGACGTGGAAGAAGAAGTGTACCACTCCAAGGAGCAGGGATGGATGCCGTTTGTGATTCGCACCAAGCAACAACGTAGCGTCGTGACGTTCTTGGACCCATTCCTCGCCATTGGCGACACGGACCGCACGCCCCCTATGCAGGAGTTGTGCGAACAGTGCGCGACGTGCGTTGCAGGGGCAGATCCTCTTCGCGTCGCGGTGGATCGGCACTACCGCCCAACGTCGTCGACGGAGGAGGTCATCGAGGGCTGGGTAGACAAACTTGGTGGGACGACGTTCCCACGTTGGCAGAAGCGGTATCTTGTAATCACTGAAAAGTCTCTCGACTGGTATGCGACAAAACCGAACCCAGGAGAAAAGAAAAAGATCACTGGTCATCGCCTTTTTGTGCGTGACGGAAAAGTACTTCTTGCTGGTGTGCAAGAGAAGCCGGACCACCCCAAGTGCAAAGAGGAGCCGTACTTCTACTTCTCTGTGGGCTTCAAGGATGGAGAGCAGGGTGACCGTGACATGTACTTCCGTGTTGATCAAGCGAAGGAGCGAAGCCTGTACATCAACTTCTTGAGATTGTGCGAGTCTCGTCTGAAATCACGCGGCGTGAACCGCAACCCTGTGTACTGGAAGCGTTGGGTAGACGCATTCCTCTCCAACGCTGCTGACCTTGGCGCTCTTCACGCGTCCAACTTAGACGCTGGAAGTCAGTATGAATCTGAGATTGCGGAGTTGCAGAGCAAACTCAGTAGCATTCGCGCTGAGCGGCCTGCCGCAGACGCCCTTCTTGCCGAGCGATCCGGAACTGTCCAGCAGCTCCTTCGTGAAATCGCAACCTACGAGGATCGTATTCACATGAGCAACGAGACCGTCGTGAATGCTCTAAACGGTGTGGCTGCTCAAGAAACACTTCTTCGGGCAAAGGAGGCTGAACTTGGGGATGAGCTCAATAAGTTCCGAATGTTGGAGGAGCACACAACTGCCACACGAGGGGCGTTACAGGAACGCTGCGTTGTCCTAGGTGAAGAAATTCGTCGAATTCGTGACCGCCATCAGCAGGTCTTCTCCAAGTGGAGAAAGCTGGAGGAGCGTCCCTCGTCGCCGATGCACGCTGCAGCACAAGTCCTGAGCAGCAGTTCTGCGAGCGCTGCGCTGAGTGCCTCGGCGTTGCTTGCAATCAGTGCGAGTGGCGGTGATGGTGGTTCTTCACAGAAGCTGCTGACAGCGTCCGCAGGGTTCCGACGAGGTGCATCCCCATCGGCAGCACTCCGTGGTGGGACGCCTGAACGATCATCTCGAAAGCTTCTGGGAACAACGACTGTCGCCACTCCAGGAACAGTATCTCCGAATCGTCGGTCAACTGTCGAGCGCCTATCGTTCTCGCCTATGGCTGCAGCATCATCTGGGGTAACTGCCAGCTCCGCCACTAACAGAGGTCTTTTATCTGCGCCCTCTCCTAGTCAGCCTCCCCGTTATGTCTCCCCATCCCGTGTTGATTTACGAGCTGCGGCTATGGCGGCCCGTGCAGCATTCGCGTCAGCAGGTCGCCGGCGTGACCCACCTGCCATGCAAAGTCCGTAGTTGCCAACTCTCCTGCTCGAGGGCAATTTGTACCGTCCTGTGTGTGTTCGGTTTTGTACGACTCGTTTATTTCTGAAGGAGCAATCCTTTCCATTGCTCGTAACTCCCGCAAGCGTATGGCTGCGATTCCGAAACCGGTTGGCACACTGACTTATTTCTACGTTAGATCACACAAAAACACAAAATTAACGACTAAAGTGAAGCATACCACTCTAACGAAACCAAAATGTCATACAGAGTTCGAAAAGCAGTTCGTGAGGATATTCCCACCATTGTTGAATTTCAAATTGCAATGGCAATGGAAACAGAGAAGTTAGCCCTCGACCCCCCTACCGTGGTGCGTGGTGTGACGGTCCCCTTTATGAAGGAGAATGTGGCAGACTATTTTGTGGTGGAGTACGACGCCTCCTCAGCTGCTGCAACTGGAACTGATGCTACTGCTGAAAGCACTACCACGACAACTACTACGTATCATCCAATGGTGGCGATGCTGATGATTACCTACGAGTGGTCAGACTGGAGAGCGGGATCGATCCACTGGATTCAATCTGTGTACACCCACCCCGACCACCGACGAAAGGGCCTCTTTGGCCAACTGTTTTCGTTCGTGAAGAAGAGAGTTGACGACGACCCAGATGCCGCAGCGATTCGTTTGTATGCTGAGCATGACAATCACAGCGCTATCAACACGTACAAGAAGATGGGCCTTGAGGTGGAGGAGCATTACCGCATGATGCGATGGTCGAAATTGGGCTACTAAATAAACTGCGGAAATGTTTTTTTTGCTTTACAGCGACATGGGACTTTACTCCCCTGAAATGAATCATATTGATGGTATTATTTGCTTCTACACAAGAACGAATTCAGTAAACAATACTCTTTGTGAATGCAAACCGTAGACCTCAACATCCATACTCAACCAACAACTGACACCACCACCACCGCTGCCTCGCTGCTACTGTCCTTCCTAGCATCGTCAGAGTTTTCCTGGACACTCCTTGTTATGCTCACCGCATCCCACACAGTTGAGCGAGCAACGCATGGTAAGATCCCTGCGAAATGGATCGCACTTGCCCTTGGTCTGTTTTTGACTGCATTCTTTCTCACAGGAACTCACCGCACCCTAATCGCGCTTCTGAGCATTATCAGCAAACGGGGCGTGACTCTGTTCTCGCCAGCAGGGATCCAGGGATTCTGCACGGACCTGCAACAGTTAGCCAGCACCAACATTCTTCAAGTTCTCACGCTTGCCGCATCACTCTACATTACTCTACAGACCTTCTGCATCCCCGGCACGATTGCACTCAACGCCGCCATTGGCGCTCTTATTGGAACCACACTAGGTGTCCCTCTTGCAGTCATCCTGGGCACTATCGGCGCGTGCTGCTGCTACCTTCTGAGCACTATTTTTGGTGCAAAGCTAGCGGACGCCGTCGATCTCCGCCTTATGAAAGGCAAGGGCGTTCCGAAGTTACGCGCAGCAGTGCAGCGGTACCGTTCAGACCTGCTGGTGTACATTTTATTCCTTCGCCTCACCCCCGTGCTGCCGAATTGGCTCGTGAACCTCGCGTCCCCAGTGGTGGGTGTTCCTTTGAAGACGTTTGCATTGGCCACATTTATTGGAATTATTCCACAATCATACTTCTCTGTGAGATTTGGCAGCGCCGTCGTTGCTGCTGCCCAGCAACGGTATGCAACAGCAACTTCCGCAGCCGCTGGGTCTTCGAGTG
Source organism: Bodo saltans (assembly GCA_001460835.1). Lineage (NCBI taxonomy): Eukaryota > Euglenozoa > Kinetoplastea > Eubodonida > Bodonidae > Bodo > Bodo saltans. Next base: position 34,896 of record CYKH01001406.1, read on the forward strand.
GTGCAGGGGGTCATTCTGGCGCTCCAGCGGCAGAGGCCCTGCCTGCTATTGTGACGCGGGCAGATCAAATATTTCTATTCTTGGTGGCAGTGCTGATTGTTGTGGTGGCGAGATTGAAGAAACGCTTTTCTGGCGCTGCGGCTACCCCAAGCCACAATGCTGTTGAATAGTCCAAAGAAGATTTGTGCGCTCTTTCATCGCCCGTCCCTCAACCGCCCTCTGCCGTTGGTGGTGTATCGAGGTGTTGTAGTTTTCCGTTTGTTTTGCCTTTTGTGGTGTTCTACATTGCAACGCTTGAATTTGCATGGGTCCAATTCTTTTTTTTCTTTCTTTTGTATGCGTAGCTCGAGGATTTTGGTTTGATTATTGCGTACCCTTGTTTATTTTACTCAGAAAAGGTGAATAAGGAACACACATATCATGTGACGCTGTTGCCTTCACCCACGCCAAACGAACCTCGATTAAGCCACTATTGTTTCTTTTGGTGCCAGTAGATTCCCAGAGTTAGTTTTGTTTTACACTGTGTCCGTGCTTCATGCTAGTCTTGTTGTTGGCACTATGGGTGGTCCAGTCCTTCTTCCATCCGGTTGATGGTATGGTTGATGTGCCCATATCTGTGCAGACACTAGCACGAGGTACCAGTAGCATTAATGATTTTGCAATAGACGGCAGTGGCAACATTTTGTGGCTATCGGCCATCAATAACGCCGTGTACTACTTTTCTGCCAACGGCAGCTCACTCCTTGTTGCTGGAAGTGGTAACAGCACCACTGGCACCAGAGATGGTGTTGGATCGACAGCAACGTTCTACAACCCCTACAGCATTACGTGCGACACTGTTCGCAACATTGTGTACATTAGTGACTACGGCAATTGCCGCATTCGTACGCTAGCCCTTGCCACCAACAGCGTCACGACCTTAGCTGGGAGCTTCCTTGGCCACCGTGATGGAATAGGTGATGCCGCATGGTTCTTGTACACATTAGGCATCGCCTACCACTCGAGTGGTGTGCTGTATGTGACGGACTCGAACTACGATTTCAGTGGCGCTGACGTCCCTAACACTTACATTCGAAAAATCTTTGTTGCTTCTGCCAACGTGACGACCGTCGCATTAGTTGACCTATACTACTACTATTGCTTCTACGTGTGTATCAACAATGCCGGAACGCTCCTGTACACGACAAGCCCATACGTTGTGTTGCAGGTGAATGTCACGAGCGGTGTGGTGACTTCATTGGCGGGACGCGTCGGTGTCTACAGCTATTCTGATAGTGTGGGACCGAACGCGTTCTTCAACGTCCCAGAGGGCCTTGCACTGAATAGTGATGAATCTGCGCTGATCATAGCAGACCTCTACAACGAACGTATCCGCAGATTGGAAATAGCTACAAACAATGTGGTCACAATTGCTGGAAATGGCACAACCGGCTTGAGCGATGGCCCCGGGCTCACGGCCACCTTGAACGGCCCTTACGGTCTCAAGTGGCACTGCACGATTTCGCTTCGGTGCGGCGTGCTAGTGACCGAAATCGAAGGCATTGTGCGGTTTGTAATCGTTGAGGATTCCACACCAACCGCTTCCCTTTCTTTAGCGTCAACTTTCACGTCATCGGCATCTCACACAGTTTCGGTTTCGTATTCAACCGCGCTTACATGTTCAACATCCGCAACCAAATCGATGTCAACCACCCACATCAGATCACATTCAACTAGTCAAAGCGCGACAAACGCAACCTCCATGACAACCACTGTAGCGTTCTCGAGGTCCGCATCGCATAGCGAATCTTTATCACACTCAATGGCCATGACAACGTCGTTTGCGCGCCTGCGATTAACACTATCGAAATCACTTTTATCCGGAGCATCGCAATCAGCGATGCAATCAGCGTCAGTTTCTCGCTCTCGGATTGTGGCAAGCAAATCTAGCTCAATGACAGGCTTTTCTGCAACCAAGTCGGCATCGACGCTCTGTGCATTGGTCCCCGCTGATGGCGAGTCATCGGGGGGCAAGCTGCACCCCTTCCTTGCGAATGTCGATGGGGCGATGCCTCTCACTCCAATGACCGACGTGGGGCTTGGCAACGCTGTTCGCGCTTCCCGTCTAAACCGTTCTCTGCTGCTGCGAACCGCGCCACTTGTCGCAAACCTGTCACTGTCACTTGGCGGAACTATCCGTGGTGATGCGCTAGACGGGTGGGAGCTGTTGAGCGTAGCAATGGATGTGCTGCTAGTCGACTCACAGTTTCCACTGCTAACCGCCGCTGTGCCTTTCACGGTGCTGTCAACGAAAGCTGCTGGCCGCACGCAGTCGCTCGTGGTTCTTTTTGACCCACCACGCGAAACGATGCCGCGCTGGTTGCCAGCATCGCTGAGCACGTTTCGCGACGTGACGCTGGTGCTGCAGCTGTCGGTGCGCTGCCCCGCAAACGGTTCGATCATAGTTTTGGTAACCATAGTGGTGCCGTGCCCCGGCGAGGTGCAGCCGCTGACGTCCGAGGTAAGTAATGCAGCGAGTGTGGCGCGATACTCAACGTCGTTAGCTGGGCCAGTGACTGGCGGCGCGGTTGGGCGGCTTGCGTCGGTGCGGAGCCTTGTCCTGTGCAGTAGGGACGCTGTTGTCGAAGGTCTGCTGCCGCTGGAGGTAGACAGCTGCGGCGATGACGGAACGGGAGGCTCTGTCGCGTCTGATGCGCGTGGCGGGATTCTCGGGAACCTCGTGCTGTGGGCTGCAGTGTGTGCGCTGATGGCAGTTGCGGTCGTTGCATACGCGCACGTGGGTCGCACGACGCTGCGGGTATCCGCGGAGATGCTGGGCGTGCCGTCGCCGCTGCTGCCGCTTGTTGTCGTAACGGTGCCGTCAACTGTGTCGTGCACGTTCTTCTTGTTGAATGCGCGCGGCTGCGCATCAGACGTTGTGATTGGTGCAGTTGGCTTCGTTATGTGCGTTGCCTTGGTTGTAGTATTGTGCGTAGTGGCAATCATGGTGCCGCGTTACCTAACCCTTGCGAAGCAACAAAACCACAGCCAGGTGAGGTCGCGCAAGAGTTTCTGCTTTTGTTGCTTCTTGCAGTCAGTGGTTTTTCATCGCCAACTGAGGTGGCTCAAAGTGAAGGCAGCTGCTCGCGCAAAGCCAATTGCTGCTGCATCATCGGAGTCGATATTACTTGAGGATGCGTTGCAACACTCCATTATGCGCTGCGGTACTCCAGCCCGTACGTGGCTCCGTGCCGCGACAGTGCTGCTGCTTGAGTCTGCCTCGGTGTGGTTCGCCTTCGTCGACGTTGCTCTGCTAACGACGTCGAGCATGCTCGGTGCGCTGGGTATGCTGGAGTCTACGAGTGCGTGCCGAGGGAGTGTGATTGCGATTCTGGTGCTGTACGTTGCACAGCTTGCCCTCTGTGCGGTGTTGCGACCGTTCACGACGATTTTTTCGAACGTGTACGCGCTGTTTACGCTGGCGCTAAGCTGCGTGGCTGTGACATGCCAGCTGTGGTATCTGTTCGGGTCAACGGCAGACAACGCGGACTTTGAGGAGCTACGACGTTTGTTGACGGCTGCTGCTGTGTGCGACCTGCTGGTTTCCGGAGTGAGCGTGCTGAAGGCGGTGATAGATATAAGTGATGGTGCGAGAGCGTGCCGTCGGCACCTGCAGAGTCTTTGTGCACCTCCGGCAGCACCTGATGATGTCGTGATAATGGAGGATTCTTATGCAAACCAAAAGCGATTTGATGCCGATGATGTGCACAACGAGAAACCCGTGTCGCTTTTCCTCGCTGATGATACCTTGCCGATTGCGGACGATGTTCTTGGCGACGAAATTGATCTTCTGATGAAGCTTGTGGTGATAGATAGCTGCTTGCAGCGCTGGTGGGATTCTCACTGCAGAGGAGAGCACAGTGCGGGAAGTTGACGACTTGATGCGAATGTACGAGGACAGCAAATAATTTTTCTTTTCCTTTTTTTTTGTGTGTGAAAATATTTATCAGCATCGTCCATTAACTATCGATCGGTGAGAAAAAAACTGGCGCACTTAGTTGGATTTTGCTCGCAGTTGTGAGATAACGATCCTTTACATGCAGATATTTGCACCTTCATTTTTTGTGCTGCAGCAAAAATATGCAGTTTTTTCGTCTGCTAGTTGAACTGTTTTCACGTTTTTTTTATGATACCTTCAAGTTGCTACTTTTCTTGCGTTTACTGAAGATGATGATTATTCCCACTTCGTTTACCGTGCTCGTGTTGCTGTGTGCATGGCCATGTTCATCAGCAGGTATCCCGTGTAACTGCAACCAATTCATTGACATCCTGATGGAACTCTACGATGGAACAAACGGCCCCTCTTGGACCAGCAATACAAATTGGGGAAGCACAAGTGGTGGAGACATGTGCTCACTGCCGTGGTTCGGTGTCGTTTGTTTTCAAAGTACGTCGATTATCAGCATCAGTCTGCCCAACAATAATTTGAAAGGTTCACTTCCACTGTCTTGGGGAGCGTTGACTGCGCTGACTTTGGTAAACCTGAGCGGAAATGCCCTTGTCGGAGCTCTGCCCACTGAGTGGGGAAACATGACAAGCCTCCAAACGTGTGATCTTAGCGAGAACCAGCTTGAGGGCGCGCTCCCTAACTCTTGGGTGAACATGACCGTCCTATCGATGCTGTTTCTCAACAACAATCAGTTTTTTCAACAGTCGCTACCATCAGTATGGGGTGTGGCGACGTCTGCACTGACGACCTTGGTGCTGTCCAACAGCCAACTCACAGGCCAGCTTCCGCTTAGTTGGGGCAACATGACGTCGCTGCGCTATGTGGACATCAGCAGCAACAGCTTGATTGGTTCCATTCCTGCATCCTGGTCAGCATTAGAGTCGCTCCAAACACTATGCCTGCAATCCAACCCCAACTTAGGTGGTCAACTTCCAGACTCCTTCGCACTGCTCACGCAGCTCACAACGCTTTACCTGCAAAACAATAATTTCACGGGTTCACTGCCTCCTGCGTGGGGATCGCTGACCGAGCTGAGCATGTTGAACCTCAGCTCCAACATGATCAGCGGTCCACTGCCTCTCTTGTGGAGTGGCATGACCAAGCTAACAGTGTTGCTTCTTAACTCGAATCAACTTTCTGGCTCACTACCTGCGGAATGGGGAGGCATGGTGAAACTTCAACACCTCGACGTGAGCATCAATCACTTGTCAGGAACATTGCCATCACCCTGGTGGAGCTTGAGCATGCTGACGATGTTAATCGTAACTCAAAACTCTATCACTGGAACGCTTCCCAAATCCTGGCCGCTAGGGCTTGACTTGCTAGCAAGTCTTTGTCTGAATGGCAATTTTCTGGTAGGCACCGTACCGACGGAGTGGGGCGACTGGATGGCCCTCGGTGTACTCTTGCTGCACAATAACTGCCTGCGTGGCATGATTCCTTCCACACTCACTTCCATTTCCACGATTAGGATTTGCAACACGCACTTGATTCCGATGAACCCGGCATGCGATTATCCACGAAATTGGCCGTTTGCATGCAATGCACTGAGTCGAAGTGCCTCCGAGACATCAACCAACTCATTGTCTCTATCTGTTGGTTTGTGTTCCGCCAGCACCACTGCCAAAGAGCTCCCGTCGACAACGTTCTCACGGTCCTCAAAGTCATTGACTAATTTTTCGTTTCTGCGCTCATCCACGCTATCATCGTCAGGAGGTACTTTGACCGCGATCTCCTTGCATTCATTGACCCATTCTTCGTGGTTCCCTTCGTCCAGCTCGTCGCTATCATTGGCATCTATTTCGACAAACAGTGCAACTGCAATTCAAACTTCATCGCCATTCCAGTCGCCATCAATGCCGATGTCAACCTTGACAAACACCACTGCACGCACAACATCAAACACGTCCTCATGGGCGACCGCAACACGCGTAGGGTCGACAACAATGGATGCAACGAACACGTTGTCGCGACCAACCCAAACACTCGTCAGTGCATCCACAACATTCGTAGTCGAAGAATGGTGCAACAGTAGTGCTCTTCATGGCATCACTGAAATAGCGTTGACGTCTGTTGTTCAAGACGTGTCAGCATCTGTCTCTTCCACCACCTTGCTGCTCTTGTTGCTGCCTGCGATGGACAGTGTGAGTGCACATAACATATCGAGCCATGGAAACAAGGACGCCCCTACTACCGCGACGTTTACTTCCATCAGCATTCCTCGACGTACTCTCCGTGAGTCGCCAAACTTCGCGCTCAACTTTAGCTTTTTGCATTTCTTTGACAATGGGATGGCAACAGAATCTCAACAAGAAAGTAGCAGCGCTTCTAGACTAGCAGCCTCGGGCGCTGCACTTGTCGCCGGCGACTCTGCCCTTCAGCTCATGTGGGTCTTGGGAGCGTCTGGCCTCAGTTCCTCCACCTCCTCGTGGGCTTGTGTTGTTGCGGGGCTCCCAACTGGGCAGCGCTGGGTGGATGAAACGCAAACTTCAGTCCTGCGTGCTACGACCGCTGTGCTTCGTTTTACGTTTTCGTGCAACACAACCAGCACTACTGCCACCGCGGGCACCTCTCCCCTCGACTTATTTATTGTCACGGTGCTGGTGCCGTCCCCTGGCGTTGCCGACGATTTAGCTGGGCAGGTCACCACCGCCACAAAATATTCACAGATCGTCTCCATTCTAGCGGGTGGTGCATCGTCTGGCTCTGCCCTAGGCCGTGTCCTGGCAACCAGGAGCATGGTGCTGTGCAGTGCAGATGCCGCGGTGGGCGGAGGTGTCATTGACCTCAACTTGCATTTGTGCCTAGAAACTGACGGCGCCACAGGCTCCATAGCAGCTCGTAGTGCCATCCTAAGCAACCTCATCCTGCTGGCCGCTGTCAGTGCTGTGTTGTTGGCGTTTTCGTTTGCATGGGCTCGTTTCACTTGCACACAAATAGTAGATGGGTTGATTGAGTTCCGTCTGCCCTCATCGCTCATGATCGCGTGGACTGCGACTGTTCCATCCACATCAGCTGCCACTACCTTGCTGTTAGCACGCGTGGCATCATCGTCGTGCACTGGGTTGGATGTTCTTCTTGGCCTAGTCGGATGCGCGGCAACAATCATTCCGTGTGCTCTCTTGCTTCTTGTATGGAACGCGTTCTGTCGCGAACCAACACCGAAGTGGTTGTGTCTTAAACGCAATGAGAGCACGACTTCGACGATGAATGAGACCTACGCGCAGTGGGTGTATCGCTCCGTAAAACGCCACGGCCTCAGACAAGATTGGGAGTGGGTCGGCGCGGGAACTCTTCCCGCGTGGAGTGTTCTACTTGAATATCGTGTGCTGTGGTACGTCGCTGTTGACTCCGGTGTCCTCGTTGTCTCCGCCGTGCTTGCGGTGGCCAGTGGCTTCGGAAGTGCTTCCCAATGCCAAGGCTTGACGATAGTTGTGATGTTGTTGTTGGCGCTTCAGTGTAGTGTCCTCATGCTCTTGAAACCATTGACAACATTTTTTTCGCATCTCCAAAGTGCGGTGACGCTGGTACTGACATTCTTGAGCGTTCTTGCTCAGCTGCTGTTCATTGCTGCGTCGTCGAACAATCCTAACTGTGTCAGCGCCGTGTGGCTCGTCGACGCCTCAGCCGGATGCAACCTTGCAGTGGTTGGCGTGAGCGTCGTGCGAATGGTGCTAGATGCTTGGGAAACATGGCTTGCGTTGCGTCGACGGTTTCATCGATTGCTGCTGCTGCGAGCAGAGCTGCTTCTAGTTCCGTTTGAGTCACCCCTCCACGTTCACAGACTCGATCAACACACCGCCTTATCGAACACGAAAAGAAAGGATCCCGATCCTCAACGAAAAGCGGCTGCGCTCGCAAAACAACCACCGCAATCCTTCACAGTAGACAAGGAACAGAGACTCGAGGATAATGTTGCCCCTCACAGCTTGACTCGTGAGACAACAGAAGACGCTGAGCTTTCCGCCACTAATCTTCGTGAGGAGCAGGCTGGAATACGAAGGGAAGACCCTCCTGTGAGAAACAACAATCATAACGAAATGATGTTTTGGGATTCATCCGGTGCGGCAAAGACGCTCGCAGCTCCTTCTCGAATGAATGGTGACGACCACGAAGCTGTCCTGTTGACGTTCCAACTTTAGTGAGCGCACGGGATTAGCAAAGGCGGAGCGATGGATGGCAGGGCGGTAACGCACAGCCAAACACCTCCCCATCAAACGTGCAAGATTAGGCGGATGCGTGATTTTACATTTTGTTTGAAAGTTTGTTTGTTGCGTAAAATGTTTAGTGGGAGTAAGCTTGCTTCCGTGAATATATACGAAAGTCCTCGAATGTTTCCTATTTGCGATGCAAGATTGCTAAAGCAAGTCAAAATAAAATCTGCATCTGTTTCTGCTACTGTTGTTTGCTATACAAAGGGAAACACAGAGGACTGGAGTATATTGTTCTTTACTTGCACGTCATACACCAACGTTTTGGCTGCGGAATCCATCAAAAGCCTTCAACCCAATCCTGTCCGCTTGGGAAGAAAAAAATCCGTTTATTATTTTTTGTTTATTTTGCTTTCTTTTTGAGTGAAACGATCTCTGCCATGCGTCGAACGCAAGGAAGGCCAGGAGGAACCTGCGCCATTGATGTCTATCTTTCCTTTTCGTTTGAAGGTAATTACGCGTGTGTTTCTTTTTGTCCTTCTTTGTCCGTCCTGGTACCATTTTCCGTTACTTCCTCAACATACGTCTATTTATGTTGCAATTTCGTTGTGTATTCTTTTGGGTATTTTGCGATTGGAAATTTAGTTGCTGACAGACATTCGTATGTTTCTGTGTGTGTCGCGGAGTGAATGAATAAATAATCCAAGAAGTTCCCCCTCAGAGACTTCGTTGGAACTTTCCCGAACTCAAAGCTCATGTTGGAGGGAAACACTTGCACGGCACGTACTTTCAATTTTTTTTTTGTTCTTCGCACCTTGATCAAAGAATAATAGATTGAGTGCAAAAAAAAAGAAGAAAAGAAAAGAAAAAACGCGTGCAGGAAAAGGAAATAGTTACACAAGTGATTTGCACACAGCGCGCATATTTGAAGGCATTTGAAGGTATCTCAACTGAGATCGACTGTCATCCTCCATATCGATGTCTCTATCTAGTGCACCAACGTCCTTTCCCGGAAATACATCCGAGGTCACTGATCCTGCGTTCCGACTGCCTTCATGGATTCAGGCCGAGTCATACGAACTCCACTTCACCCCGCCCTCATCTGCTTCCATTGCTCCACTGCCGCCACCCGCAGCGCAGTTTGCCTCGTCGTCGTCTGCTGCCGCCACAGGTGGACAGCAGCAACAAGCACCTCCTCCTCTTCCCACTGCTGTTGTCGTAGACATTCCTTCATTGCTGTCCAATCAACAGCGTTCAATATTTCAAGGTGTTGCGCACATCACCTGCCGCATCGATGTAGATGCAATTTCGAAACTTCCTGCGGATACTGCATCGGCTATTCGAAGCTCGCGCTCCCTTGTGCTCCATGCCTTAGGGATAAAAATTCAGGCGGCGACGTTGTACTATTCAGCAGCAGCAGAGGGGGGTGCAGCGACCTCCAGTTCAAGCAGTGACAACAACACGACATCATCAGCAAACGAGGACACCGCCAAACCGATGTCCCCATCTGAAGCGATCATTGCAGACCACAGCAGCATTCTTCGATTGTTTTCACCGTTGATACCGCACGCTGCGTCCTCCTCGGCTGGAAGTTCTGCTGTGGCGGTGACTTCTCCGTTTACCACGTTTCTCTCCCCACCAAGCTCATGGAAAGCGGACGAACTGGACCCAAAGACGAACCGCTTTGACGCGAGCGAGACGATCGCTTTGACCCTCTCCCACACCTTTGGTGATCTGGCGTCATCACGAGCTGGGCTGCTCCATCCAGGGAGCAGGTCTGCTACGGACTCTGAGTACGCCAACGGTGGCGGCTATTTCGTTCTTCGCTTGCAGTACACCGGCGTTGTCCACGAGTCTGATGGCGGCCGGTCTGCGTACGGCCTGTTCCGGTGTAACACGGAACACGATGAAAACTTCATGCTCACCCACCTGGAGCCCACCAATGCTCGACGGTTGTATCCTTGTTTCGATGAACCCTCCTTCAAAGCTACCTATCGTGTGACGGTCGATTTCGACTCAACATATCAAGTCGTGAGTGGCACTTGCGTGGAGCAGGAGTACCTGTTGAATGCCGATGGAGAGGAGTGCGCTGCTGTCAGTTCCGCAGCAAGTGCCCCGACGTTTGTGCCCACAACCGCGGCTAGCCTTGCGGCCACAACTCCTGCAGTATTACTGCCGCAAGTGGATCCGCTCTCCCTCTCACAGCAGCACGCCGCGGGGTCCCTCGCCGCCATCGCTGTGCAACGGTCACCAAACTTATCTCTGCGGCGCCATTCCAGCGGAGTGGCCATGTTAGGAAATAGTTTGCTCGACACGCAAAGTAATGACACCGCCAACAATGGCCTTCCTCTGATTCAACAAACTCGACGAACTGTGTTCAAACCGACACCTCTTCTGTCTGCGTATTTGGTCTCCTTTGCAATCGGTAAGTTCCACATGCTCCAGCAGCACACCAAGCGCCGTGGGCTTCTTTGCCGTGTGTTGTTCCCCGTCACCGACCATCTTAACGAAGGTTGGTACGCGTTGGACTTACTCACCAAGGCGGTTGATTTTTACGAAAATTTCTTTGACTACGACCTGCCTCTTGAAAAGCTTGACATTGTCGGTGTTTCAGAATTCGCCGTCCTTGGGATGGAGAATTGGGGTATGATGGCGTTCTTTAAGGACTATCTGCTCGTGAGCGAAACCACCGCCATTGAGCGTCGCCAGCGTATTGCGCGACTGATTGCGCATGAAGTTGCCCATCAATGGTACGGCAACCTCATCTCTGTAGGGTGGTGGAGCCAACTGTGGCTCAAGGAGGGCTTCTGCCGTTACTTGGAGTTCTTTTTCGTGAACCACACGTTCCCTCAATGGTCGATGTGGAGTGAATTTCTAACCCTTGTGCTCGACGAGGCACTGATGCAGGACTGCCGACACGACCGCACCCATCCGGTGGAGTGCTGCAGTTCCAACCCACGGAGAATCTTCGACACCTTTGACGTTATCAGCTACGGGAAGGGAGCGTCGCTTCTTCGAATGTTGGCTGCGACACTAGGTGAAGATCGCTTGGAGCACGCGATTCAATCGCTCGTTCGCCGGTTTCTACATCGCTCCTTCGGCAAAGCCGACTTCCTCCAGTGCTTGGCGGACGCAGTGGACGGGGACGAGGAGAAGGTGAAGCTGTGCCACTTAATTGTGGACTGGGTGACGGTCGCCGGCCATCCTCTTGTCATTGTCCACCGCGATGACGATCATCATTCCAACCACTCTGCCACCGCTGCAGGAAGTGGTGGTGGTGGGCATCGAGGTATCATGAATGTGTTGACGTCAGATGCGTCAGACACGATGAACCCTACGAGCAACGACGAAACACCGTCCGACAAAGACCTTGCTCCTCCCGTCGTCGGGAGAGCACCAAAATTGTCGATGCTCTCCAGCACTCCGTTAGACGTCAACTCGTCTCATCTTCAAGCGGATCCCGATTCCCCGGTGCCACTGGGTGAAACTCAACCTGGAACACCACTGCAACAACTTGCGAACGAGGAGGACAGTGTAGCGGGCTTCCGTCAAAATTCCTCAACCCTCTCCCCCCGTCACACTGGCGGAGGCGGCAGGAAACGGCATTTGCTCTGCGTCTCGCAGTACCAGATGCCGGACTTATCTTCAGGCATCTTGCCGTACTACCTCAAACAAAAGCAAAAGAATCTTCGCTCGTCCATCGGCCTTGGGAGCCTGTTGCAACCTCCATCCCCCCAAGAGGGCGTTGTCCCTCAAGCTCCAACATCGGCGCAGCAATCCCAGAGATCCGCCCTGAAAAACGACGACATAGCTCCGACTCCGCCAAAGGCAATTGGCCGCAGCACGTACGGAGACGTGAGTGTTGACGACGTGACGCTAGAAGAGGAGGAGCAACAACACGAAGCACACGGCAACAAGCGATCACGCGCTCTCCACGAGCGCACCGCCACAATCGACGACAACACCACCACCACATCATCATCCAATGTGTTATCTCCGCCAAGCGTTCGCCATCAGCGCAGCTATTCTGAAGTTTCCGACAGCGGTCTTGTCGTACACCACCACGGCACCGGTAGTGGTAACCATCACCACTCGCACACAACAGGCAGTGGTCAGCAGCGTAGCAGAGGGATTTCCGCCACACCGAGAAAGCGTGAGTTTGTCTGGAGCCCGAGCGACGTGTTGACGCCGTCCTCGTTTGTGATCCCCCTGACCGTATTAGACCTCGTGCACGGCCAGTCTAGTGTTCGGCGGAATGTGGTGCTGGATCAAGCGCAATGCGTTCTCGAACTAGAAAGCCACCGCGGCACAAACGAGGCGCTCACGTACATTAACTACTGCGCCGCAGCGGTGACGCGTTGCGACTACGACGTCGCGTCATGGTTGAGGGTGTTTGAATATTCGCCGTTTCTTACCGTGCAGGATAGGCTCGCGATCACCATGTCCTTGTTCCGACTTCGCACCCTTCATATTGGACGAATCTTCGCCGATGAGCCAGAAGACCGCTGCACGTTGTTGCTCGAGTGGCTTGTTCAGTTATCTCGTCAAAAGTCGATTCAAAGTACGCTGTGGCGATATCTGACGGAGCAACTTGAGGTGTTGCTGTACCTTCTGCGTGATCACCCTTGTTGGGGTGTCTTTGCAGACTTCGTTGCGTCTCTGTATCACCACGCCATCCAGTCAGGGATTGTGAATTTCCACACCACGGAAAAACCAGTGGACTTTCAAGCAAACAATTCGGTGAGTGCACAGACGACAATGCACATCTTGCAGAATCTTTCCGTCTGCAAATCGTTGGACTTACTTCCAGAGGCAGAGCAGATGGTGGACTGGGCACTGACACAAGTGTTGATTCACAGTTGGTCCAACCTCGCATCTGGCGACGCGTTTGAGGAATCTAACAATGGGTCCCAGCAACAGCAGCACAGCGGGAGCAACGCTGCTTCCAACACTGGCACCCCAACCAACGGCGCTCGTCAACAGCAGCAGCAATCCCTACAAGCCCAGTCCCAACTGCAACAGCCTCTTAGTGGAAGTTTCTCGGCCAACCCAGCATCCGTCTTGGTGTTGGGCCGCACCCCCTCTGCAGCAGACGGCCACGGCAGCGGGACGCCATCTGGATCGCCCCAGCCCCCAGCTGTCATTGTCGTCGGTCCCTTATCCCAAGGCGTCCTTGACTCCCCGAGCTCCCCATCGCTGCACCTTGGCGCCAACAACAACGGCGTCAAGGAGGGGACATTGTACGGAGCCAACAGCGCCACAACGTTCAGTCGTGCGTTTGATATCAAAAACGACACGGACGTCACGAAGATGACCATCGCGATGCAGATGACCACCGAAGTGGGTGACATTGTCCGCTGGTGGAAGTTGGCGTGCGTCCTCGCCGTCGCGTTGAATCGTGACATATACACCTTTGTCCCAGCAAACTTTATCGCCCGCCACGATCTACAACCGATTGCAGTGGATGCCACAGAGATGGAGCAATCCCCTGCGGTGCGAAACAGGTGGATCAACATGTTGGCTGCCCCAGTGCTCTCCATGGAGGACTTGGGGACATTTGGCTTCTTGATGGCTGTGGTGCAGTGCTTTAATGGACTTACCGCGCCTATCGCCAAGGCCATATTGCGCAACACAAAACTGATCACCGCATTGCTCGAAGACTACTGCGCGAAGCACCCTAAAGGATACGGTGGTGCGGAAACACCGGCGGCTGCGGCCGCGGAACAGCAGTGCATGCTGAAGAGCAGCCTGCGTAATGCGTTGCTGCACTATGCCTCTGGGTACTGCAGCAACCTGAATGTGATGGCACTATTCCGAGCGTCTCTTCTTGGAGCGGATGTCACCACCACGTCGCCTGCAACTGCGTTCCCTCCGTCCACCAACGTCGATGGTGATGCAACCGAAGCATCGCTGCTTGCTGCGGCGATGTCGTCCGCTGTGCCAGTGTCGCGCCGCACAATGAGTGGGGACGCTTCGACAGATTTACTATTGGCCCGCTCCTCTTTCTTGCTCGGCAGTGTTGGCGCAACGCAGTGGCCATCACGCGTAACGCCTGCCCAAGCCAAAAGTATGGAGCGCTTGGAGCTCAACTGTGCCTGGGTAGACTACGTTGCCGATCACTACAGTACATTCCTCAAGGCCAAGAGAAAAGAGGGCGCGTGGTCTGGCAATGCGACAGCTGCTGGCAATCACACCAATGGACGTTTTGGAGATTCGGATCCGCCAATTGGAAGCCTTAATGTTCCCACTGGGGGCGTTAGCATTTAAGAAATAGAGAGAAAATAGGAACGAATGAAGAGGAGTCACTTTCAACTTTCTTCTAAACCCAAAAAAAGGACAAAAAAAGGAGCGCGAGAATCGAAAGCGAACGAGACGCCCATTTGAATGCGAGGAGAAAGCAGGCGAAGAAATGGAGTGGAGAATGCTTTGCTTGCGATTGCTTTTATTTTTTGTTTTGATTGTTCCTGTGCCTAGCTGCGATGGCATCAGCCTCCTCCGCGAAAAGCAGTGCCGATGTGCGTGGCGCTTCCGAGCGAGCTAGATCGAAAAGGAACGCAAGGGCAAGACAGTGGAAGCACAACACCACAGAAACAATCGTTAAGTGAAAAAAAATTGAAAAGAAAAGAAAATGAAAAAGGGCTAGAGATGCGTGCAGTGCGAAGGATAGAACCGAAGTAACTTGGAGATATCGAGCGAACTCACCCCACCTTTCTCCCCCTCAACAACACACAATTGGACGCGCATTCTTTTCATTTGCTTTGTGCATCTTATTATGCAGACGAGATACTTCGTAGTTTTGCTTTTTGGAGTCAACTTGTTAGCTGATCGAGCAACGTCTTCTCTCCTTTTTTTTTTCTTCGAAGAAAGCTACCAGTTTTAGAACCGAACAAAACAAAGACACTTAAAAATCAAAAGAAAGAAAAAAAAAAAACAGAGTGAAAAGAAGCAAAGAAGTACCTCCAAAAAACCCTCCTAATCATACAAAACAAACAATCTCAAGTGCAACAACATCCCTTCCCAAAAACAACAAGAAGCAGCATGCCCTCAACACAACAGGAAAATAGCACCAAAGCTGTTGGCCGCACGACCACCACGGCGCAGCGAAACCCACGTGAGTCCCACTTCGGGTTTGGTCTGTGCACACTTCTGCTTGCAGTTTCTGCAGCAGCAACCGAAGCAACTGCAACGCATGCCAATGCAACTGCTGGCGCCTCCAGCTCCGGGTTCGGCTCCTCCAGCTCATCCTCGGGTGCGCCGTCCTTCGCATACGACCGTTACCTCCCTGATTACATGGAGGACATGTTCTACGACGCATTCTGCTACCACGAGTTCTTTACCAGCCGCACCGACTGCCCAGCGAATCTCGAAGATCTGCAGAGTGCATCCAAGCGCCTGTTCGCAGCCCGTACCCGCAAATCGTCGCACGGAGGAAAGAAGTCTCGCAAACTTGACGACGACGACGAGGAAGATGAAGAAGACGACCGCCTCGAGGTCTCCTCCATTGGCGAGTTGTTGGACGCTGCGCAGCTACACGATATCACCACATCAGAAGAGGGGGCAAGCAGCGTGTCCCCAGCGTCCATTGCCATGTCCTCCTCGTCATCGCAGGATGATACCTCGCTGGTCATTATGCCGCCGTTTTCCACATCCCCCTCGACGTCCTCTGCCGCTGACATTGTGAGTCTTATTTTACGTGATGACTTTGAGGATACTGCTGTGGCAACATCGCTCGTTCCGGAGTGGATTGCCAACATTCGTCGCGTTCGCGATGCAACTCGCGAATTGTTGCTGCGTGCCTCCGCACTTCCGTCGACGGCAGACGAATGTGTCGCTGAAATGTTCATGCGCGCCATTGTGTGTGTCCCCTACAACGCCGCAACAATGGGGCAATCCATGAACCCCAACGCTCGCAGCGCTTCTTCTGCCCTCATTGCACAAAAATCGGCCTCCTCCATTGCCTCCAGCAGCTCAGCGCAGCAACGTGGCGCTGTGGCACCACAACTTCCCGCGGAGGAAACCACCACCAAGTCCATCGTTGTCGAGGAGAAAGATTCTTCTGCCACCCCCAACGCTGCAACGGAGAACGACGGTGTTGTCCATCGTTTGTTCTTTGGCCAACTACGCAAAGAAGTCTCTACAGAGTTTGTGACCTTTCTGTTGCAGAACATCATGGCGGTTGACGTGGCGAAATACATTGTTAAAGTTGAGATGCACACATCCTCGTCTACTGCGCATGCTCGCTATCAACGGAACAACAATCAGAACAACAGCCGCCCTACGGCAGCTGCTTCCCAGAGTGGCGCTACTCCCGCTGGCCGTGCCAAAGGCTGTGCGTGGGTGGATGTTCGCGGCACTGCAGTTCGTGACCACATTCTCTCGTTCCACAAGCGATTGTACCTTGGCGACGACACAATGATGATGGAGGCTGCTGCCGCATCTCAACAACACCACAACGACGACAGCAATACGGAGAGCCACAACAACGAGTACCTTCTCGTTGTGGACGATGCCCACAAGGAGTGGCTTGCTGCGGCAGCATCGACGTGGACGAACGAAGAACATTGGAATCGCGACGCCTTGTCCAAAGGTTCGATTGTAATTGAGATCCCGAAACAAAAGTCCACCGATGCCACCACCACAGCTCCTACAGCCCGCAACAACAAATGCCAATGCCAGCAACAGCAGCAACACCACCAGTATCACGATGGTATCTCAGCGTATCAACGTGCGTGTGGAATGCACCATGCTGCTGCTGAATTTGATTCGACGACATCGCACCACTACGTGAGCTCGCACTCAGACTCATCTCCTGCAACTGTTGTCCCATCAATGTCGCGGGCCTACTTCTCGAAGGTGACGCCACAAACGACCTACGACCGAGTCGCTGCTTCTGTCACGTCCTCCTCATCCTCTGCCCCTTACCGCAGCGCCGCTGCGTCCTCTTTCGATGCAGGTGTGCAGGAGCGGTTTGGCGGAGAAGCCGACGACGCCAGTAATCAGAACGTTGTTGCTTGGCGCCACCACCCGTACGATTGGATGTACTCGCGTCAACAAGTGAAGAGCAGTTATTGACCAAAGCACCTCTTTTTCCCTCCGTTTTCTTTTTTTTTTTTTTCGCAGCATTTCTTCTTCCCTCACACTGTTAAAATCCGTAACGAAGGAGCAAAAAAAAAAACTTTTGCATTTCCACGCCACGAGAATTACCGCAGCACACCCAAGTTGATGTGAATCGAAACACAACCGTTTGTGATATGGTCATTTCTTTTGTAGTGGTCGCCACCACCCGTACGATTGGATGTACTCGCGTCAACAAGTGAAGAGCAGTTATTGACCAGAGCACCTCTTCTTCCCTCCGTTTTCTTTTTCCCCTTCGCAGCACTCCTCCTTCCCTCACTGTTAAAATCCGTAACGAAGGAGCAAAAAAAAAACTTTTGCATTTTCACGCCACGAGAATTACCGCAGCACACCCAAGGTGATGTGAATCGAAACACAACCGTTTGTGATATGGTCATTTCTTTTGTAGTGGTGCAAATGACAAGACCTTCGTGTCTCGATGACCTTGTTGTTGGCAAAACAGAAACAAAAATCATGCTTAGGCTGATTTCTGAAAATTCTGGTGGCAAACTAGCTTTCTTGGATTATTTTTCGTTTTTTTTTCAACCCGGTTTTCGCTTGCTTTTTTTTACTGCTACTTGATTATGTTGATGATTTGGTTTACACTTAGCTGCTATGTTCGATAAAATGCAACACAAAAGAAGATTGTGATGTGATCAAAATTCCCGTTTCAAGAACTGTTTTTTGCATTTGCACATTTCTCCCCCGCCCCCCATTTTCTGAAGCGAGAATTTTGATATTGCCGTGGATAGACAAAGCAGTTTCGAAATAAAACTCTCTCATAAGCTTTTCACTTTTAACCAAAACTTCTCTTCGAGAATGAACTTTCCGTGCTGTCTCGTTGACGACGCAGGCCAACCGCTGCTGATTCCTCACGACAAGCGCCGACTTGGTGGCACTCATCATGCCGCCCGTCATCAGTGCAGCAACAAGAAAAAGAATGTTACTGCAAGTTGGGTTGGGCTTGCGTTGCTGCTGACGAGCGTCTTCTCTGACCCTAGTCACAACAATCGTGAGCACGACTCCGCCGTGAGCAAATCCATTTCGACATTTACGTCCCCCTCGGCCTTGTACGAGTTGGCTAGTTTTATGGCGTTGGAGGAAAACGCAGAGGAAGAGGGAATCGCAACCTTCTTTGACACGCATCATCGCCAACAGCCTCAACGTGCAGCAAGTGGCAACAGTGCAGCTGCCACAACGTCATCGTCGTCGCCGAAAGCAGGGAGCAGTGCTTTTCACTCGGGAGCGGCAAGCCCGCACCGCATTCTGGGCTCCCGTGTGACTGTTCGTGACACACTTGACAACGGTGGTTGCTTGTCGCGGCCGGTGTTGGCTGCGCCAAAGCACCATAAGTCAAACAACGTTGTGGTTCGTGCCCAGGCAATGTCAGCACTTGTTGACTTCGATGGCTCCACCACTTCCACCAGCAGCAGCAGCAGCAGCACCACCACGTCGTCGGCAACCACGTCGCCGAACATGAAGGCCATTGTTGCGAGCAACGAACGCCACGATGTGTCCTCACTCTCTTCTGGTGGCTTCACTGGCGATTCGTCGTCATTCTCTAGCAGCGACGCGTCTGCTCGTATGACGGACTCACCTCTTGACCTCCTTCCACATCCATCAGACGCGCAACACCACCACCTCCAGCAACATTCTCCTCGTCCAATGTGGGACCAAGTGCATGTGATGGATCTTGCGTCGGAGATTGGTCACGAAGGTTTCCTCAACAGCACACGCGCATTATTACACCGCGGTTTGTTCCCTACGGTGTATCGCAGCTTTGTGGACAGCATCGTTGTGCCGCCAACCCCTGCATCCTCGTCCAATGCGTCGTCGTGGTGCTGCGGTGCGTGCCGAAAGTGGCATCACACCGTTCGTGAAGCTTGCCTCCGCTGCCAAACGCCAAATCTGCACGTTCATAAATTATTCTTGGGCCAGCTGCGTAAAGAGGTTGCCTGCGATGACCTGCTGGAAAAGATTGTCTTTGCAACCACAAGTGGCGTCGTTCCTCTGCGCGTTGAGGGTCATTCTCTCCCTCACCAACAAAGCACCAACGGAGGCGCTACCCCATCCACTGGAGCACGCCGTGGAAAGGGCTGCGGTTCTGTTTATGTGACGCCTGCAGACGCCCAGCGTCTAGTACCACTCCTTCATCGTAATGTCTTCATTGACGTGGACTGGGCCTCGGGTCGTGAAGTGATGTACTTTGCGTATTCGGAGCAACGTTCATGGTTTGATGAGTTTGTGTCGGCACGCATTATGCAGTCGGGACAAGGACGCTCCGCGCACTTGCCCAACAAGCCGGTGGTGTGCGAGCTGGCGGCGGGTGGCGACGCTAGCGTGGCTCGTACCACCAACGCCTCTGTCGGATATGGCGACCACCAACACCAGCAAGGGCGCCCACAGCAACAGCAACAGGTGGCCACGGCGGTACGCTACTGGTAACCCATGCGAACAACATGTGACGACAAAACATTGTGTGACGAGCTCCCAAAGGAACGTCGAACTTTTGCCAATGAAGGCGGCTGGAACAAAAAAAAAAGAAGAAACAGACAAAAGAACATCATCATGTGAACATCCATATGAATCAACGGTTTTATTGCACAAACATTTACAACAAACAACAGCACACACAACAACCTCTACACAAAATCAAACTGACACCGACCCTCTCGAGTAAGAAAATGAAAGACAAAACAATTGAGAATGTTCTATGAAATGAAACTGCATACCGGAAAGGAAAAATTGGGAAGCACATAAAATGTCTCGCTGCGCTTTTTTTTTTTCGGCTCATGTTGCTTGCTTTTAGAAAAAAAGAGGGAGGGAGATTTTTTTGTTCATTTCATGCAACACCACTGCGCAGGAAGTTATGTTGCTGCTACGCTGCTACTCGTTTTATTTGCCTGTTCGTTCACACAAGCGATGGGGATCGCCACTGTCCAAAACGCCCAAAAGAGAATTCTCCACTACAACAACAACAACAACAACCATTCCCCTATTTCTGCTGCGTCGTGTACCATCAATGCAAACATGAACACCTCTTCTATGCCACCAAGCACGCTTCCTCCGAAATTCGCCACCACTGCCGCAGACTGCTGCACGCAATGCGAATCTCACAACAGTTGCGTGGCAGCGGTGTGGCACTCGTATTATTGCCACATGTTGACGTCTGTGGTGGGCATTGAGCCGTTGGTCCCAAGCCCGGGATTCGTTGTGATTCTTACCAGCACCACCACGACAAGCACAACCACCACGACAACAGCAGCTCCGACGACGACGAGCACTTCTACAGCGGCGCCGACGCCGATACCCACCACAGCTGCTCCCCCTACGCCAGCTCCCAATTCGATGCATCCCCCGGGCATTGGCGTCGTGCGTAGCGTTGTCTGTCAGAGCAGTCCAACGTGTAACATCAGCGAAGATGCAACATGCGCCACTACTGTCTTCTACAACAACGTGTGTTCGGCCACGGGCCAGGAATATAGCTGCCAAACTTCTATGGTGGATGTGATCAATTACACCGACGCCACATGCACAACGGAGACCAACACTCTGCAAGAGCTCACCAACGTGTGCGGTCAACAAATGGGCTTGGCGTACGAGGCTGTCTACTGTGACTCGTACGCCACCTATGCGGTTGCGGGCGTTTCTGTCTCCAGATCAAGTTGCGCTACGACATGTAACGGAGGGGGCGACGAGTGCAGCACAACAAACTTCACGACGGGTGCATGCCACGCGAATACGATACCAAATTCGGTGAATGGTAACTTTATTGTTGCGTGGTGCTATCCAACATACGTCGTGTATTTAGGATTTGATGAGGAAGATTGCCGTGGGACCTATTTTGCAAGCACAGCGGAGCCAGTTGGTCCTCAGTGCTATCAGGACGAGAGTTACAACTACATTCAAAATATGTGTGGGTAAGAGGGGACGTTAACTTTTTTTCGCAGTAGTGATTCGATGTTGCCAGTCTGTCGCATTTTTTTCCCTTCTTTTTCCTTGATTTAGTGATTCTTGTTGCAAGTCACACCTCACGGATTGTGGGGGGAAAAAATCCACTGTTGTTGTTGGCACTTCCCAACAACAACAGTGTTGGGAAGTGCCAATTATTAATGTAGACGAATTGTGTTTTTTTTTTTTTGGAACAAAAGGCGGAGGAATAGAAGGATTTACACGAACAGAATTTAGAATCTGGCATCGTCAATGAACCCAAAACTGTTTTTCTCGTTGATCCTTGTCGCCAGCAGCGTTTTAATTGTCTCGATCGTCCGACCGACGCGAGCAACTCCATCGATTCTGGGTGACGAGGGATTATCAGAGACAGCAGTGCCGCTACTTTTCTTGGCGGCAGTAGGAGAAGTTGAGCCGACGCCCGCTACGCACCGTTCAGTGCCGTTGGCAGATCAAATCGACAATGCCGCTTCAACGCCACCTATCGCATCCACTTCACTTCAAACGTTCGATTCCGTTGCGCAATTGCTGAATCACACGTTCGCTTCGCCAAGACCTGAAAACGTAAAGCTTACTGTC
Organism: Bodo saltans; assembly: GCA_001460835.1. Classification (NCBI taxonomy): domain Eukaryota; phylum Euglenozoa; class Kinetoplastea; order Eubodonida; family Bodonidae; genus Bodo; species Bodo saltans. The sequence continues at coordinate 56,679 of CYKH01001406.1, forward strand.
TGTGTGGTTGGCTCAACTGCAGTCACCCAGAAATGGGCGAGATTACTTCCTTCTTCGTCTACCTTTATCACATTTCCCTGTACGTCAACAAACAAAAGCCGCGTGCCTCATCCCCGCTTTTCTGTCTTCTCCGACAAATTGCCAGTTAGCCTGTGGAAGTACTTCGGTGGATCAACACACAGACGCTGTGGCTTGTCCATTATTGATGTCAACAGCACTGCATGCGGTGTCAATTCTTTTGGCATGCCCTTAGCAAACTCCACTGCTAAGGCAGTTGGCCTGCTTCGATCTGTCTCTGAGGCACCACATCTTGTGCTGTTCTCGTCGTCGCACGACGCAGCTCCTGTTCACAACGCAGCTTTAGAGGAGGTGACGAAGCGTCGGTATGTTCGTCCAGATGTGGCTCGTATTCTTACACTCGGCGCTGATGGTGATGATGGCACGCGAAGTAGTAGTGTCTACAACGTGCGCATGTTCTCCAAAGAATTGCCTCACCCTTCGAAACATTTGCAACGATTGTTAACGTCATCCACATGGTCTTCCGTCAACCTCCGTCCGTTGAATGTGCTAGCGAAGGCAATCTACAAAACTGTTCGCACCAAAGCGGCTGGGTTGCTGAGCAACGTTGAGGGAAACTCTGCACAACTTAAGGTGGAGCGGAAAGTCTACACTGCCCTCGCTCAGCTGCCCGAAGTCAAGACAATTTGTGAGATTGGGTTTAACATGGGGCACAGTGCAAGCTTGTGGCTTCTCGCCAATCCAACTGCAAACGTGTACATGTTTGATCTGTGGTCGCACGAATATTCGCCCATTGCGGAGAATTTCTTGCGCAGCTCCAAGGCTACCGCTTTTGGACTTCGCAACGTATCGTCACGGCTGACGATCACCAAAGGATCATCGCTCACCACCGTTCCTAAGTTTGCCAAAGAGCGGCCCGACGTCAAGTGCGACATTTTATCCGTGGATGGGGGCCATACCTATGAATTAGGACTTCAGGACATCGAGAACATGAGACAACTCGCAAATCCAAACTTTAACATTTTACTTGTGGACGACACAAACTGTGACGCAGGTTGGTGTGTGGACGAGCCGTGCTTCGAGCATGAGCGTCGAGGGAACATTGTCAACTTGCTACGGATCTCCGAGTTTGGAGGATATCGCGGAATCTCTGTGTTTCAATACAATAACATTTGATGCAAATGCATAATTGTGTTCACTAGGTTTTTAGGGAGAACTTAACTAATTTTGAGCCCTTCTGTGTGTCCTTTCATTTTTGATTCGCCTGGTGACGATGTGCATGTCACTCTCACACCTTGGTCCGCAATGCGCAAAAGAAAAAAAAAAACTTCAGGCGCGTTTGGCGTCACATGATACATCCGACATTTGTTTTCGTAGCGCTTGCCACTTTTCTCGTGCATTCTTAGACGCCGCCTCCTTTTGCTCTAATTCCGTGAAACGAAGTTATTTTTCGCTAAACATCAATGCTAAATGGCTTGCTGATCTTGGCCTTCGCAGTGTCCTTGGTGCATCCCCAAACTCAGTCATGTGAGGTGCGGCTGAACATGAACGTGACCCACATGCCTCCGAGCATCATTCCCCCACAGTTTGCAACCTCGGCGCTAGACTGTTGCGACTTGTGCAATCGCCACAGTAACTGCGTTGCGGCAGTCTGGTATTCGTACTACTGCCACATGCTCACGACCACTGCCGGCATTGAACCAATGGTGCCGACACCTGCAGTGGATGTACTGCTGAGATCCCAGGCGACGACGACCACAACGACGACGACCCCGGTCCCTGTTGTTACAACAACTACAACCACTGCCGCGCCTATGACGCCCCAGCCTACTCCCGCACCTGCGCCGACGTCGCCGCCCCTGTTTCCACCTGCCCTAAGCCTTATCCGTCGGGTTGTGTGCGATGCAAGCAGCACCTGCAACTCGTCGCAGGACGCAACCTGCATCAGCCAAGTCTTCTACAACTACTCGTGTAACGGCGGGGGTCAGCTGCATTACTGCGACGCAAATGGTTCTGACGTTACTACGGCTAGCTATCAAAATATGAATTGCACCATGTTTGACTTTGGCACATCGGGACCGGCGAATGTTTGCGAACCGCAGGAAGGTGGTTTCTCTGGTTCAGGCTCGTACTTGGGAAAGTTTTGTGACGTCATGACGGAGTACCCTCTGTCCTACATCACTGTGGAACGTGTTTCATGCCCATCTGCTTGCAACGACGGCATCGGCTGCTCAAGCCCAACGCTCGTGACAGGGGTCTGCTCCAACAACACGATGACGAGCTTGCTTAGTGGAAGTACAGCTGTCATTGCCTGGTGCTACCCTGAGTATGTTGTCTACATCGGTTACGAAGATCCATACTGCGAGCAGCCGGCGGTGGAGGCATTCTCAGAAAACTTGGCGTGCACTCAAGACTACAGAGGGAATTATGTGCAAAACAACTGCATGTTGTGATTGGAACAGAATCACTGTTTTTATTGTTTATTCCTTTCCTTCAGAGAATTCTCGGAAAAAAAATCAGTTGCTTCCGAATTAAATTGTTTCGCCGTTAGTTGTGCGTTGTGCCGGTAACGCCTAAATGCACCATGAAGGCAGTCGTGACACGAAAAGAAAAAAAAAATCATTACCTTAGCACCGATTGTTTTCTACTTTGCAGGTATTTGTGTTGTTGCACTTATGTTTAGTCAGAAGCCACTTTGTGCCCAGTACAGATGATGATACACCTTATGCTGATCTTGGCCTTCGCAGTGTCCTTTGTGTATCCCCAAACTTGCGAGCTTCGGCTGAACATGAACGTGACCCACATGCCTCCGAGCACCATTCCCCCACAGTTTGCAACCTCGGCGCTAGACTGTTGCGACCTGTGCAATCGCCACAGTAACTGCGTTGCCACCGTCTGGTACTCGTACTACTGCCACATGCTCACGACCACTGCCGGCATTGAGCCAATGGTGCCGACACCTGCAGTGGACGTACTGCTGAGGTCCCAGGCGACGACGACCACAACGACGACGACGCCAGCCCCTGTTGTTACGACAACTACAACTACTGGCGCGCCTGTGACGCCCCAGCCGACCACTGCGCCACCAGCAGCGCTGCTACCCCCCGCCCTTAGCCTCATCCGCCGTGTTGTGTGCGATGCAAGCAGCACGTGCAACTCGTCGCAGGACGCAACCTGCATCAGCCAAGTCTTCTACAACTACTCGTGTAACGGTGGGGGTCAGCTGCATTACTGCGACGCTCAAGGTAAAGAGGTTACGAAGGCTAGCTATCAAAACATGAATTGCACTGATTTTAATTATGGCATCGGTGTGACAGCAGGCGTTTGCGAGCCTCAAGGAGGAAGCTTCTCCAGCGCATCGTCTTCGTACTTGGGAAAATATTGTGACGTGATGACGGAGTATCCCCAACCCTACGTGACAGTGGAACGTGTTTCATGCCCAACTGCATGCAACGACGGCATCGGCTGCTCAAGCCCAACATTCGTGACGGGTGTCTGCTCCAACAACACGTTGCCGAGCGTACTAGTTGAGAGTACGAGACTTGTCGCGTGGTGCTACTCTGAGTATGTTGTGTACATCGGTTACCAAGATTCAAACTGTACGCAGCCGGCGGTGGAGGCATTCTCTGAAAACTTGGTGTGCACTCAAGACCACAGAGGGAACTTCGTGCAGAACAACTGCGCGGTGTAATACTACCCAAATCGAAGAAAGATGCGAGACGTGTTTACATGTGCCTGAGTTTGTTGGAGGACTTTTGATTGTTCTGCCACCTGCGATTAATTCTTTTTTTTCGGCTGTCTGTTGTCCTTGTGTTGGTAACACCTTGCGTCAACATTTTTCGATAAACTCTTTTCTTTGGGATTATGTACGAAAGTCCTCGAATGTTTCCTATTGACGATGCAAAATTGCTAAAAGCAAGCAACATCTTTTTTTGAATGAATTATTATTCCACTTCATTTGCTTTGAGTGTAGGCCACCGCAGAATATGCCACCATCATTTCAGTTGGCCGTGGTGCTTCTGATCGCCGTTGTCGCCCACACAAACGCGTCGTGTGATCTTCAAGTAGGCTTTAACATTTCTTCAATGCCGCCTAGCCATCTCCCGGTCTCCTTTAGCACCACTGCGCAGGACTGCTGCACGGAGTGTGCGTCCAACAACGGATGCGTTGTGGCCGTGTGGTATTCGTACTTCTGTCACATGCTGAACACGACGAATGGAATTCTACCGTTGAAAGAGACTCAGGGCTACACTGTTGTGTTTAACCTTGAGGCGACGACCACAACCACTACCACCACAACTACGCCTGCACCGACAACCACCACGACAACCACTGCTGCTCCGACAACTACCACAACGGTCCCCCCTTCCACGACAACCGCAGCCCCAACGACGCCTGCCCCGACACGCATCGCTCCTCCACCCGCTCTTGGCGTCATCCGCATGGTATCGTGTGAATACAGCTCTACCTGCAGCCGCAAGGAAGACAACACGTGCACCACACAGGTCTTTTACAATGATAGCTGTCTGGTGAACACAGGCGTTCGTTATATTTGCGGAAATAACACAATTGCCAAGGCGCACTACGAAAACACAACGTACTGCACCAACTTCGAGAGAAGCACAGAAAGTGCAGCGAATGAGTGTTTTATGAACCAAAACGACGAATATCAAGGCACTTATTGTGATGCCTACGATGACTACCCAACTCCTGGGGTGTCACTGAAACGGACGTTGTGCCCATTAGGCTGTGACGACGGCGGTGAATGCCGCAAGGCGGAATTTACGACGGGAGTCTGCCTCACACACAATCCGTTCCAAACGATTCTTGGCGGCAACTCCGTGATTGCGTGGTGCTACCCAGACTATGTTGTGTACCTTGGGTTCCAGGGGTCAGACTGTGGTGGCGAGTTTGTCTCTAGTGCGTCTGAACCTATTGGGAAGCAGTGCTTCCTTGACCAGAATGAGGACCATATCCAAAACCTTTGCGGTTAGTGTACGAAATGGTCAGGGAGGATGGAACACGAAACGTTGCATACCGTGGTATTCAAAAATGTTGCAAGTTCACAAGAACACGTGACCTCAAACAATTTCTTCTTTTTCAAGCAGTGTCGCATTTTCATGTCCCCTCGCACTTGACTCCACGTGAAACTTACGCAAGTTTGGTTGCATTAAAACAAGCCCAATAAATGATGTTGTGTTTTTCTTTCTAGTCATCGAGATAACGTACAGCAGCAAGTATGAGCCGCTCTGTGGCAGCCATTGTTCTCGCAGCGCTCCTCGCAGTAACCCCTGCTACGTTCGTTGCAGGCCAATACCAATGCACGTACACGGCGAACATCAACATCACCGCTCCTGATCTCGTTCCCGCAAAGTTTCTTGTGTCCGCCTACGACTGCTGTGTCATGTGCTCCGACACAAGCGGGTGTGTCGCCTCGGTGTACAGTAATTACTACTGTCATTTAAAGGGGTCTCAATCCCCTCAAGTCGTCTCCACGGGGCCTACGCTGATCCTGCAGGGTGGTGCCACCCCGTCACCCTCGTCTCCTGCGCCTGGTCCGACACAAGCTCCGCCAACTCCTGCGCCGACATCTGCCCCTACTGCCGCCCCAACTCCAAACCCACCCACACCTCCACCGACTCCCTCGACACCGGCGCCAACATCGGCCCCAACGCCTGCCCCAACCTCGCCAACGCAAGTGACGATTATTCGCGAAGTGCAATGCCAGTACAGCGATACATGCAGCCGCCGCGCCGATTACACGTGCACCACCAGCGTGTACTACAACAACTCATGCCAGGGCTCCAGCCGCCGTGTGTGCACAGGATACTACATCGACGTGGACACCTACAGCGAACTTGGCTGTGGTGGCGTTGTGAAGCACACGACGCAAGAGCAAGAAAACGTGTGCTTGGCGACGCCCGATGAAACGTACGTTGGCCACTACTGCGACGTGCAGGCAGCACCCGCCACCGGAACTCCTGTGCTGCACACAAAGTGCCCGTATGGTTGCAATGATGGCAGTGAATGCACGCAATCGAGCTTCACCACCGGAGTCTGCACCTCCAACCCCTTTGGTAGCCTCTCAGGCTCCTCCGTGCTGGCGTGGTGCTTCCCTCAGTACGTTGTGTATGTTGCCTATGGGTCTATTGATTGCAGTGGACCGGTGTCGGCTGCGATGTCTGAACCCATCGGCCAGAGCTGCTTCCTTGACAATAACCAAGAGCACATCATGAACGTGTGTGGGTCCAGCTAGATCGGCACATTATTCATATTGCTTTCTTTCTTTCCAGATCCAGTTTTGGATCGGATGGAAACCCCCCTAAATTTTCGTCGCAGCAAATAAATCTTTCCTGTTGGCACGCTGGTGTCGGCGTGCTATTTCTCAGGAAACAAGAGGATTCTTGTTTTCTTTCGAAAGTTTTGTGGCTGCCCATCCTCCATTGCAAGTCGTTGAAGCCAAACATGTGTTTTTTGCCTTCATTTGCTCATCAGTTGGTTTTCACACAAAAAGATTTTACATGTCAACAATGAGGTTCATTCTGTTCGTTGCAGCATTTGTTGCATATGCAGTCTTTTCTCTTGCAGATGCCGCACCACTCACAAACGTCTCTGGGGAATGCACCTTCTACCCCAACATCAACATCACCGCACCAGACATGCTTCCTGCTAAGTTCTTAATCTCATCGGCCGATTGCTGCAACCTTTGTGCCAACACCAAAGGTTGCGTTGCTTCTGTCTACAACAATTATTTTTGCCACCTGAAGGATGCCCAATCCCCTCAAGTTGGAGCGCAAGGCCCCACAGCGATTCTGCAGATGAACGTGCCGCCTGCCCCCACGACGGCTGCACCTTCTGCTGGAAATGTTGTCATCATTCGTGAAGTGTCTTGCCAGCAGAGTGGGCAGTGCGATGTGACCAGTGATTACACGTGCGTGACATCCGTGTACTACAATAACACCTGCCTTGGCAACCAGTTGCGCGTGTGCAACACCGATCAAACGTCGATTGCCGCTGTGACCTTTTCTGGTGCTAGGTGCAGCGGACCCAGCGCCACGACACAGGAAGCCACTGGGACGTGCGAGTTTGTCCCAACGAATCAATCTTATGACGCGCATTACTGCGATGTCCTGCCAGCACCAGTGAAGTATGCCACCGTCACACGGACGTCCTGCGATGGCAGTTGCAACAGCGGTGCCTGCGTGACCCCTGCAGTCTTCTCCACTGGTGTCTGCACTGCCACCAGTCAACTTTCCGGTGAGTTCACGATTGCATGGGCATTCCCAACGTACGTCGTGTACATCTCGTACCTTGATGTGAGCTGTCAAGGAACTGTCCAGTCCAGCATTGCGGAACCTTTGGGTGTCTGCTTCACGTCAGGGTCGTCGAACACATACGTGGAGAACACTTTTGCGAGCGCTTAGCAGCGCCCAAAGGGTGATCAGCTGAGTAGGATAACCTACTCAACTTTTTTTGTTTGATGCAGATTTATGCGGATGCGTTGATGTAACCGGGGGGTGTTGTTTTGTAACCCTTTGGTATTGAAGTCGAAATGTGATGACTTGCAATCGCACTGTGGTGTTCGTCTTTGGCGAAAAATATCTTTGCAGTTAAAGTCACTCTCATTCAGTCACCCTAAGAAAGAATGTGTGTCTGCTTTGTGTGTTAGTGGAGCGTCGTTTGTAGCGCCCATTCGTGCGTTCTCTTTCGAGAAAGTTTGTTTGTGTGAATGCCTTCAGCATCAAAAGTGGCCGCCCACCGCCTTCAGCATCAAAAGTGGTTTCGCCGCCGCGTTTTCTCTTGATACCCGGCGAGATTCTGATCATAAAGGCATAGCGATAACGCAATTATCATTCATTCATTCTGAGTGTGACTAACAACCCGATTTGTCGGTTTCGTGTGCTTTTCCCCTTGTTTTCCGTACTCCTTCTTTATTCTTCTTGGCAACTGCGCAATTTTATATATATATATATATATATATATTTGGCTTAAAGCGAAATTAGATAACTCGTGTTTGGCATTAGTTGCAACGGCAATACTTACCCATGCGTGTCGCCGTATCGAGCCAGTCTGTAGTCGTGTTCGTCGCAATGCTTGTTGCACACGTTATTGCCAGGGATGTCCTCCAGGCACCCTCTTCTGGTCAGTGCACATTCCAACCGAACAGAAACATAACTGCCGACAACATGGTGGTCGCAAAGTTCTTTGTCTCAAGTTCTGCCTGCTGCAACTATTGCACTAACACACCTGGCTGCGTTGCGGCGGTCTACATGAATTATTATTGCCACTTGAAGCGCGTTGCCTCTCCTGTCGTAGTGCTTCCTGGCGCGACTGCGATTGTTCAAGCACCACCAACCACGACCGCAGCCCCTGTCGTCAATAACATTGTCATTATTCGTGAAGTCTCATGTGAACACAATGCCCAGTGCGATGTGACCAACGACCACACGTGCGTCACAACAGTTTACTACAACAACACGTGCAGGGGAAAAGAGTTGCGGACATGCAACACGTTGCAAACGAACATTGAAGCAGGAACGTTTGCAGGGCCACCTTGCGAAGGTACAGAGATGAGCGTCGGTGAGGCGACTGGAGTGTGTGCGTTCTACTCACCAACGCAAGCCTACTTAGGGCACTACTGCGACGTTGTGCCTGCTCCTGTCATCGGTGGAACAGTGCGACGGACTCAGTGCAGCACACTCGGATGTAACAGTGCCACCTGCGTAACGCCGGAGGTCTTCACGACGGGGGTGTGCAGTGCAACGAGCCAACTGAATGGTCAGTACGTCAAGGCGTATTGTTTTCCCACCTATGTTGTCTATCAGACATTTTCAGCGAGCGGATGTGCCGGTGATCCTGATAATGTCTTCGCCGAACCATCTGGTCAGTGCTTTACAACTGGTGCGTCTGTCAACTACGTAGAAAACACTTGTTATGATGTGTGAAAAGGAAAGAACGACGCTGCTGGGGGCAAATTGATTTACATCCCCACGTTCCCACCACTCAATTTCCGTGGTGGCGGTGCTGCCGGTGTCGGCGTGCTGCTCGGTGGCTTTGCACCTTTCAAATTGATTGCCGTTATATTGTTTCTGTGGTAACCTTAAGCGACGACTGGACAAAAAAAATGCGCTGCAGAAGATTTGTAGACAAAAAAAAAGGCGCTTAGTATGCCTTCTGCGCTCTTATGTTAATGTTGAGTCTCTCGTAAAAAAAGAGAACAACAGAAACAGAGAGAAATATCACGATGGCATATGCTATGAGGACGCTTTGGTTTCTGTCTCTCCTGATCGGACTGGCATGCTGCCATGTTTCATCGCAGCAGCAGTGCTCGTACCTTGCAAACGTAAACATTACCGCGAGCGATGCAGCTCCCCCTAAATTTGTCGTGACGCCACGCGACTGCTGCGACCTCTGTGGTACAACTTCTGGTTGTGTTGCCGCTGTCTACAGCAACTACTACTGCCATTTGAAGACCTCATTTAGTGAACAAGTATCGTCTCAAGGGTCGCTTGCAATCATCACTGGCTCTCCCACAACTATTTCTTCTGCCCCTACTACATCACCTCCTCCTCCCTCAACAACGGAAGCACCGTTGCCCGTTGTCACAGTGATTCGTGAAACGACCTGCCAGACGAGCTCCGTGTGCAATCGACTCTACGATTTCACATGCGTAACAAATGCATTTGTCAGTGGTGTGTGCAGGGGCGATAATATTCGCACGTGCAATGCTGCAGGTACGAATGTGACAGTGACTTCATTTCAATATTCCGGCTGTGATGGTGCGCCAGTCAACGCCGTGGTGGAACCTGTCGTGAGTTGTGAATTCTTAAGTGGTTCCTACTTTGCACTGACATGTGACGTGGAGCAGGTGCCTGCAACGAACGTGTCCCTCAACCGCACGTCATGCCCAAACGGATGCGGCCAGGGCTCAGGGTGCACGACGACGTCGTTCTTCACTGGTGTGTGTGGTGCAACCAACAAACCCGAAGGATATTACACGATACCGTGGTGCTACCCAGATTTTGTCGTTTACAATTACTTCATGACCACGGACTGCTCAGGGGCAGTAGTTTTCAGCGTTTCTGAGCCTATAGGTGCTGGTCTGTGCTTCGAATCGTCGGATCAGCAGAACGAAATTGAAAATGTTTGTGGATAAAATAGAGAGTGAGAGGGTGGAAGTAATCATCTTTCCATATCTTGAGTGCTTACGTCTTTTTTATCTACACCTCAAGTCACACGATCTCTTTTTTTTTTTTGTGTGTGTGCTCTTGTTTGTGTGTGAAGTACTTTGGTGTCGACGTGCTTCTTTTTCATCGTTCTTGATGTTGTTGTTTGGGGCACTAGTATCGGGGTCAAACGTGTCGATGGGCAGCATAATGATGCCTCCTTGGAATAAATAAATAAATAGGGCCTTAGACAAAACCACTCGTTTCCCCAATTTATTTTGCCTTAATTTGGTCGGCTGGTTTGTGTTAAAAGATTCGTTTGAGTTTCTCGCACTGACTAAAGTTAAGTTTCATTATGATTAGAACAATGCAGCCGATGATGTTGGCAGGGCTGGCCCTTCTTCTCGCAATTCATCTCGTGGTGGGTCGTGCAGGATCGCCTTCGGAAGAATTATTGCACTCTTGTGTGTATCATGCAAACACCAACATCACTTCAACCGACATGGAACCCCCAAAATTTGTGGTGTCCTCACAAGATTGTTGTGATTTGTGCAGTGTCACCAATGGTTGTGCTGCCGCTGTGTTTAGCGACTACTATTGTCACCTGAAGCGAAGCGATTCAAATCAAGTAGCAACTCAAGGATCCGTTGTGGTGGTGCCTGCAACCACAACCACAACAACGACATCTAGTACCACCACCACTACCACCTCTGCGGCCCCAACGACGACGACGGCCGCTCCAACTGCACCACCAGGCCCACCTATGGGTTTGATTCGGCAAGTGACGTGCTCCCAGAGCTCCGCATGTAACCCTTACAGCGACGGCACGTGCAACACAAACGTATTCTACAACAATACCTGTTTTGTCAACAACTTGTACAGCTGTGACGCAAGCGTTTCGATGATCACGTGGAACTCTTATGCCGATCTTGGTTGTGAGGGTAACGATGATGCTACTTCGTTCACTGCGGGACAGTGCATGATGAACCAGACCACGAACTTGTACAGTGGTTACTATTGCGACGTTGTCCCAACGCCAGTCGCCAACATCCCCGTGACTCGTACCAAGTGCCCAGAAGGCTGTGCCACTGGTGGTGATTGTTCCACTGCACATTTTATCACTGGCCAGTGCATCGCAACGGATCAGCTACAAGGCCTTTGGACCATCGCGTGGTGCTTTCCGAACTATGTTGTGTACAATTCATTTAGCTATCCCAACTGCACCGGGCTCATGACATTTAGCACCGCTGAGCCTGTAGGGAGTGAATGCTTTCCATCTGCAAATCAAGCGGGGTACACGCAGAACATCTGTGGCCCTTAGCGTTTGACAATGGTGATGAGTTACGAAGTCCGTCGATTATTTTCCTCCTTTGGTGGCGATTGCAAACTTATTATTGCAGCGGGCGAAGCGGGGTACATACAAAACATTCGTAGCCCTTTGCGATTGTCCTTACCTCTTGTCCTTAGCGCTTGTTTAGCGGGGAATCGTAAAGATATTCTTTTCTTTTTCTGTTCGCGATCGTAGCGTTGCTGGTGTCAGCAACTAAATATCTCTCAACCCCGAGTTTGAGCGACGGCGTTGATCATTATTACACAGAATCGCGGTATCAAACACACCTCTCCTTGCTTTTTTTTCGTTTTTTTTTCAATTCAAGACCCCAACTACTTGAGTGTTTCTTCAGCACTTTTTCCTCCCGATTCCTTTTTCCCTCATACACGAGAAATCGAAACGACCACACGACTAGTAGTAGACCTTCATGACAGCAATGAGTAGCAGCGATGCATCCATCATGGCACAACAAGTGGTCCTACACTTCCACGCCACACGAGGTGCCCTTCCAATCGATGCGTTCGACGTTTGTGAGACGATTGCTACGATGTTCCCAAGCTGTGATGCCACAACGAGGAAGGCCGCGTACCTTGAATACGTAACTATCAGCAAAGACTCTGTGAGCAGAGACAAGAATGTGGATGCCAAGGTGGCGACGCCACAAATACCAGAAGTTCCCTCTTCCGGGACTAGTGTCCACACACCTACGCCACCCGCAGTGGAACTGACAGGGTTCGGTGCCGTTGCGGGCGAGGCATCTGTTCACGGCGGAGATCATCCCACACTGCTGCACGGGGCCGCTTCCAACATTTCTTTTCTCGTGGCCGGTGCAGCTGCAGGCCTTATCGCCAAGCAAACAACGGATTTAGCGCAAGGTCTCATGCACTCCTCTTTGAGATTAAAATCACCACTCCACGAACAAGACCCTCGCCACAACAACAACATCCACAACTTTACGACAGAAGCGACTGAGGGAACGCACGGCGTTCATGAATCGAAAACAGCTCCTCCCATTTTAGTGCTGATCAATGATCGTTGCCCATCGGACATGCTGCCTTGGCTATCCGCCGTGGCCTTGCCAATCCGCCCCACTATTAGAAGCTTGTCGTCAGGGGAGAGCCCGGCGTGGAGTGTGTACGAAGCGACGGAAAAGTCTTTGAGCAAAGGACGCTCAGGAAGTGAGTGGAGTGACGCTGTGGCATTGTTTGAACAAGCAGGTGGTTTGTTCGACGCAGCAGCTGTCGCATCATCGTCATCGTTGACGAATGTCATTATGGCAGGGAATTGTTATGTTCGGGCAGCGGACTGTTTGCGTTGCCTTCGTGATGTGGACCAAATGGCGACCTTCCTGGAGCGTGCTGGCTCGGCATACTCCACCGCATTTCCAGAGAATCGTGACGACAGTGCTGTTCCACCTCTTGCAAACGGGTTGTCCGTTGTGGCAAGCGCCACAGCGGAAGCGACAGTTCAGGCCTTCACCCAAGCTGTGTTTGTGTCTCGGGCTGCTGGGAGAACAGCAAAAGCAGCGCGAGTGGCACGCAAAGGTGCCGAGGGCTGCGTTCGCGTCCTCCGCTTCGACGATGCTGTCACGCTCCTGTATCGTGCCTGTGACTTGTACGACAAAGAGTTGAGCATGGGGGCGGAGGCCCGGGCAGTGATGACGAGGGCAGTGGGGATTGCTGTGGTGGACATGTCGAATCTATCTATCGCTATTGATGCCTTGGAGAAGCTTGCCGACGTGAGCATTGCAGAGGAGCAGCCACTTGTCTTGTTCCGCGCGATGCTGTGCCGCCTTGCGTGCCTCCCTGGGATCACAGGGAACGACACCAACGACGCCATCATTGACTGCGTCTATGCGCTGGATCAGTACACTGACATTTGTGTTGGGCTATGTGGCGGAAAAGAGAACACGTGCTTGAAGCAAATGATCCGCGGGGTCGAGGAAAACGACCCTGTCCGCGTAGAAAACGCTGCGGAGGCGTACGTGTCGACCCACACCGCGTTGGAAGAGTGGATTCCACCGATGATGCATATGATCTGGCACAGGACAGTCGAACGACTGGCCCATCGCACAGAACACCTTCGTGACGTTGTGGCACCAAAGTAACCTCTTCTACTGGCGCATCCCCGCAGAAGAAGAAAAACGATCTACACTGCGCAGTCATTCAGGCCAACGCATTTTTTGTATGTATTTATGTACCTTAAACAATTCATTTCGTTGACAGGTCCGTGGCAACAACGTTGTTCTCAAGAAAAAAAAATATAGTCCCACCCCAATGATCGCTTTGTTTTAAGGAAACAAACACATCGATCTTTGTCTCTACTGTATGAAGCGACCACAAGCTTCAAGCAATTCGGCGCCCGGAGCTGTGGTCGGCGGCGTCTCGGCCACAACGTCAGCTGGCGGGTTTACGTTTGTACGAGCTGGTGGATCAATCCCTGCCGCAGCCCAGTCTTCGATGTCATCGGCAACTAGCAGCCC
>CYKH01001407.1:2706-13305 GCA_001460835.1 Bodo saltans
GCGGTACGTGGGTTGATGGAAAGATGCACGGCAGATTCGTCGTAGAGCGGCCGTCAGATTGGCGTCCCCACGCCCCAGGCCCTGATGGCAAGATGCCAACGACAGTGATGTTCTCTGGAAACATGCGTAAAATCTACGAAGGCGCATGGGAAGCAGGTGTGCCTACCAGCGACGGCACGTTCTTTGCATTCGACGGTCCCAATGCCACCGAGCCTATTCTGTCTCTGAATGGAACGTGGGACCTCTCGCAAGCCACTCGAAAGAGCGACGGTACCATTGACACACCCACAGCGGAGCACTGGAAAGCAATTGCCCTTTTGACGCACCTCTCTACGGTTGGCAAGAAGCCCGGCAACCTCCTATCGTGCATTGACAACGTATTCGCTGGAATGTGCAACCGCCCTTTGATGGATTTCTATGATGCTGAGGTGCAATCGTACATGCCAAATCCATCAATGCAGAATGAGCGCTTGCTGAGGCTTCGACGATACGCCGAGCTGACGACGAAATTGGAGAACTCGTTGGACGGCATGGCAAAAGCTTGTCCAACATTGTTCTCAAGCAGTGCCACAGCAGCAAGTGCCAACATCAACGCATCGCAAGAGTTACAAGCACGAATTGCAGATGCTGAGCGGCAAGTTGTCGAGTTGACCTCACAAGCACAGCCAGAGTGAGGTGGAGAGCCTCAGCAAACAAATTCAAGGGATGGAGGACCAACGCCAGGAGCTGCAAAACGAGTTGAACACATTGTTAGAGGAGCGTAGAAAAGCACTGGAAGCCGAAGCATCGCTGACATCGCCAAAGAGGAAGGGGAAAGATCCCACATCCCCAAAAACGTCCAAGAAAGGCTCATCTGGACGTAAGATGGAAGCGGCATCGTTAGTGACCGAAACATCGGATGTTGGAGGTGCACAGAGCAGCACCATCGTCGCGGGTAGGCTACGACGTGGCACCAGCATGCTCCTTCAGCAGGCACGTGGCGAGGACGATGGCAACAGCTCGCTGTCCGCTGCCGATGGCGGTGCATCTTCCCAGAACGACAGTGAAGTGATTGCCGAGTTGGAAAAACGTCTTTCTACCATCCAACGCCAAAACGACACCGATGAGGTCGCCGTTGAGCGATTATTGCGTGAAAAGAAGGGACTCGAAGACGATATCAAGCAACTGAATGATGGCCTCGTATCCAAGTCTGTGCAAGCAGCGGCAGGGCTCTTCAGTGGCAACCACGCTGCCAATGTGTCCCTTGACCTCAACGAAGCTGGCAAGGAAGCTGTTCGTCATCAACTGATTAAAGCTCGCAGCAAACAATCGACGCTTTTGAAGGATCAAGACCGACTCCACATTCAGCTGAATGCTGCAGAGCAATCTCTTGACGAGTCACGTCGTAGGTTTACCGAGGGCAGTCAGCAGTCCATCGCCGCCATCATTGCAGGTCTTCGCCCAGAGGACTGGCGTTTGACGTACTTAGTAGAACAACTTGAAATGAAGAGCAAACAGATCCAAGAATTAGAAACCCAATGCTCTGCCATTCCCCATCTGGAAGAGCAGCTCCAAATGTTGAAAGAGACGTTATCATCGCTGCAGCAGAATAATCAAATGAACTCCTCCATGAGTGCCTCTTCCCGTCGACCTCCGCCATTCTAAGCGGCAAAAGTAGTCTGGCAGACGAAGAAAAGTTGTGCAATACGAAAATATTAGAGAGTTCTCACACTCTGCCCAGTTTTTGTAGATCTTTGTTATTTGCGATTCTCCATTTTGTTTGTGAGTGCTTAGCTTTTGCGATGTCTGACGCAATAGTTCACATGCAAAATTGTTCTCTTGTTGCGAAAACTTAGAAAACATAACATCCTGCGAAAAGCTGCGTTGAGTACCTTGATACAGAACTGAACAAAATCATGGCAGATTTCCGTGAATTTCACCTCCCTGTGCGTGTCGAAGATTTAGAAAGCTACGAGCGCACAGGCGAGGGCCGCTATGTCATCGACGAAGTTCAAGACGTCACCGTCATTCAAGCAGAGGATCAGATTGCAACCATTCGAGCCCTTTTCACAGAACTTGGACGTTCCCCCGTGCTACACATTCACCAACCTCACATGATAGGCGTGCTGTACTCCTTCATCAAAGGTTTGGCCACCCCAGGCGCGTTGAACAAGGAGGTGCGTGCATTAATTGTCCACGAATGTGCAGAGAAGTTGACCCGATTGCTAACCCATGTGGCCAACCACATCCAACGCGAGAAAGCAGGTGGGGGTGTCAACGTGGCCAACCTTGGCGTACCTCGGTCCTGCACCAAGATGTACGTGTTTGCTATTTGCAACGTGCTGCTTTCCGGTCTTAATGAAGAGGAGGCCGCAGCAGCTTCAGGTGCTCCGATTCTTTCACAACCTGTTGGGCGGCCTCGCGGTGCTCGTGGGCGGCTTCGTGGTGCCGCGCTGGCGGCCGATGAGGATGCCAGTGGTGTAGACATCAGTGGCCGTGAGCAAGCCGTGACTGCATTAACTCGTGTGTTCGATTCCTCGTTGGGCCTCATGTGGCGTGATCAAGAGCACGTTGAAGACCCTGTCCTCACACTTATCCTGCGACTCGTTTTGCACCTGCTTTCCCAGAAGTGCAACGTTGACGGGGACCACAACGCTGTCTGCGGAAGCATCTCTGCCCTCCTCGCTGCGTCGTCGCAAAGCATCACCCAACAGTTCCTCCGAGGAGAAGCAGCGCGCCTCGCTGATGGCACCGCTAATACCACCCCAGATCCGTCAGACCTTATTGTGACGCCGTTGGTGGAACTCCTCCTGAAACAATCTTTTACTTCCAAGTTCCTTGCTCGTTGGATGTCTAACCTTGACTCCACTGGTGCACTGAACGAACAGTGGTCTGGGTCGCTTCTAAAATCACTCTTTGAAGGAATTGTGCACGCAGCCTGCGAAGATGTTGTAGGAGAAACACAATCGGCGAAGCACATCACCAGTTTTATGGAGGAGCTATCGCGCAACCGAATTAGTTTTGTCAGTCAATTTTCAGAGTCGATTGCATTGCTGCTAGATGCGGAGAGTTACGAAATCCGTAAGGCGGGTATTTCTGTAAGTGCCGAAGTCATCGTGCAGCGTTTCACCGGCTCGCTGAGAGATGCTCAAGACGAGCAGCACAGAGACAAGATCCTTCGTGAGTTGCTCAGCCGCACGCTGGATCTCAACCCCTTCACACGAACCCACTGCCTTCATCAGTGGGGCGAGCTGGTTAAAAAGAAGGCAGTCCCTCGATCGTTTTTTATCTCCATAACCGAAGCCGCCATTGGGAGGCTCGAAGATAGAAATCATCTGGTGAGGAATGCTGCCATGCAGCTGGTCGCCGATATCATGCGGCGAAACTGGTTCAGCACCGTCCTCACACGCCAGCCAAACAGTGAACGCATGGCGCAGCACACAGCAGAAGCGAAGCAGCGGTTTCTCCTCGCTGGGAAAACAGAACAGCACTTTCTGGATGCGTGGGCCGCCGCGCGCAGCTCGCTGCGCCCACTTCACGGCGATCGCCAGTTCACAATTCTCAACGATGAAGATACTGAAAGGGTTGGCGATGTGGAGCCGGATATTTTGCTTGAAGACGAAAATGCCGCTGATTCTCCACTAACGCCCACCGATGCCGCTGGGCGTGCGTCTCGCGGCAGTCTTGCTGGATTTCAGAACGCCACGCAACAAGAGCCAAACCGTGGCCAGCAGCACGATCCTGATATCCTTAGATTGGTATACTTTGAGAATGCTCTTGTCTTCATTGGCCTCCTTGAAACTGCGCTGGCACAGGCAGTGGAACTCCTTGAGAGTGGAAAGAACGAGCGCAACATCATTGAGGCGATTCGGTTTATCGTCGTGTGCAGCGAGTACCGCCTAGACGGCTCCACGCCTGCTGTGTTACGTTTCTTGGTGATGATCTTCGAGGGTGAGCAGAACATTCAGGCTGCAGTGAGGGAAGCTTTCTACGCTGTGTTCTTCCAATCCTTCTTAACCGGCATGCCGGGTGTGAGCCCGTTACGACGCACCTTGGCAAGTGTTCTCAAATTAGTGTCCGTCCTGCGCAGTGCGTCGGAAGGAGAAGTCAATGCCGTCCATCGACTGTTCCGTGTGCTCAAGCAGGAGAACCACAAGGTGATGAGCGACCTGCTGTACGATGCTGTGTGGAGCGTGGTGGATGGGTCTGTGGACGCTAACACAGCTGGAGGTGTTGGTGGGATTGCCGCCGCCGCGGCCACCCAAGAGCGCAGGGTCGATCCGCTGGAACGTCGTACCGCCATGCGGCTCTACAGTATTCTTGTTGCTGTGAACCCTAGGGATGTGACGCTTCGTCGAGCTGCGATTCTCGACCTCATGGCACGCAATGGGTCAGACAACGTCCTCCTTGCGTATGGCTTCCAATCCCTTCAGTGTGAATCGTCCTCCCGCACCTACACGCTCATCGACGATGCTGTGGATCCCAACCAACACCCTGTCCTCTGCCTTGTTGTGCGACATCTATGCCGTTCTACGAATACCATCGGATCCTGGATGCCCTTGGCAGAGGCCTGTATTACCACTATTCACTCCTTGTGCCTCACTCCTATTATTCTGTACACGTCTATTGTGCAGCACCTCGCTAAGGTAGTGGACGGAATGACTGATGCTCAAGTGACGAAGAGGTTCGAGTCTGATGCTGAGTTTGCAAAGAGGGTTTCACAGCTTCTGTTTATCATTGGCCACACTGCACTGAAGCACTTAGTGTCCATTGACTCGTGGGAACGAGCACAACTCAAAGCAATGGAGGCACCAGCAGCACCAGCGGCCCCACCTGCACCAGCAGCCGCAACGTCTCGATCAGCACGATCCAGTGGTGTCCTCCCTACACAAGCGCAGCAGAACGCAGGAGGTGGCCTCGATGTGATGCACAAAGAGTTGGGCATGGGAAGCTCTGGAGCGAAGCGTCATGAGATCGAAGAAACTGCACAAAAGAAGCGGCGCGCAATGCTAGAAGAACGGCATTCCATCTGGAAGCAGCACGCTTCTCTCGTGGTGCACATTTGCAAACAGAAGCCGGAGAAGCAGCGCTCCGAACTGCGTGCGGCGGCGGTGTTATGTCTTTCGAAGTTGATGATTGCATCCCCAGATTATGCGACGCAGCACATGCCGCTTCTGTTCACCGTCGCCTCGAACAAAGACGAGTCGTGGGTCATCAAGACAAACTCTTTGTTGGCCATCGGGGACTTAGCCTGCGTTCACCCAAACATCGTAGAGCCTTTTATGAAGATCAAAGATGCCGGTCTGTTTGCCCTTCTTCAAGACAATGATAACAGAGTTCGTGCGGTTACGGTGCAGATCTGCTCACATTTAGTGCTATCCGAAATGCTTCGAATCGGTGATCGCCTCGATACGATTGTACGCCTCGTTGCTGATCCAGATCCTGCCATTCGAGCCAATGCCGCGACTTTCGTCAAAAACTTCGCGCTCAAGAACCGTCGCGGCATTGGCAATATGATCCCTCCTTTGATCCCTGTGCTCTCCGACTCAATGCCCACAGAAGCGTTCCAGGAAGCTCTCAAGACCCTCTTGGAGAAGGTAGAGAAGGACAAGCCAACAGAGTCGTTGATCGAGAAGCTCTGCAGCCGCTTTGGGAGCTTTACCGACAAATCTCGATCGAAGCGATGCATTGCTCGGAATCTCGCCTTCTGCTTATCTGAGCTGGACTACACTGGTGAGCGCACCGTCAAGAAGCTCTCGTCTGAACAGTGCTATCAATTGTACAAGCAGTGGCTGCGTGATGAAGAAGTGTTGGCCTCGTTCCAAGTCATTGCAGTGAAGGCCCGTAAGGGGTCGGGTGGAGGCGCATTCGGCCGCGGTGCTGCTGCCGGTGCTCCCGCTAATGAGAGGCGCGACAAAGCAGCGATAGAAGAGTGGGAAGCACGCCTTCTGAGTGATGCATCGATAGTTGAGCAGCCAGCAGGAAATGCCGTTGGCGCCGATGAACATGCTGCGCCCCAACGGCATCACTACGATGAGGATGGGGATGAACAGCAGCAGCAATCCTCCCCATCTGCCCGTCGTGCACCAATGATTGCAGGAGACGACGAAGAGACACCATCACCTGCTGCTCGTCGCTCTGGCACTGCGACTTCAACGAACAAAAAGAAGGCCGCCGCTCCAGCGAAACGAGGGCGAGCAGCTGAAGAAAACGATGAAGATAGCAGCTCCTCATCATCGTCAAGTTCCTCGGATGACGACGAGGACACCGCAGCATCTCAACCTCGCGCATCAACTGGTCGAGGCGGCCGTGGGAACAAGGGAGGAGCCCCAGTGAAGAGCAATGGCCGCGGCAGGGGAAAGCGTTGACGCACAAAACAAATAGAGTTTCTTCTTTTGAGTGTTTGCGTATCTGTTTAGATAGATTATTATTATTGCAATTCAGAGCAACTGTCATTTGCGCATTTTACTGTAACCATGTACCACACAACACTCAGTTGTGAGAGATACGCTGATTCCTCGTGATTGATACGCTTGGATTCTAATAACAAGCGGATTATAGCCGTACACATCAATTGAAAGCGGAATTAAGCACACATAAAAGGAAGAAAAAAAGATCCTATCGCATTAACGAACGGCGAAGATCTATAAAATATCAATCCAACAAAGGTTTCATACACCGATTTTACCGTACCGATTTCAATTATGTCCAGCACCACTGTCTCGGACGCAAGAACTCTACCCACAGCACCTGTGAGCAGCAGCATTGTGCGTCCGGTGGTGCAGCTGCCTCCAGGATCTCATCAGCAAAGATCCCATCGCATTAACGAACGGCGAAGATCTATAAAATATCAATCCATCAAAGGTTTCACACACCGATTTTACCGTACCGATTTCAATTATGTCCAGCACCACTGTCTCGGACGCAAGAACTCTACCCACAGCACCTGTGAGCAGCAGCATTGTGCGTCCGGTGGTGCAGCTGCCTCCAGGATCTCATCAGCCGCCGCATGTGGCCGATCACCAGCAGCAGCAAGGGAGTTCTTCCCAACAACCTGGTGCGGCTCCAGAGGGAAGTGAGGCACCTGTGAACCTTGACCGACCAATTATCGCACTTAGCGTCAACATCCTGAAACTTCTCAAAGGCATCAATCATCGGTATGTAAAGTACCGGCGGCTGCAAGGCCCGGAACCGAAGTTCAACAACGGCTATGACGACAAGGAGGGGCACTACATTGTGCTTGGCGGGGAGGAAATCTTGCAACGCTACACCGTGCAAGAAGTGGTCGGCAAGGGTAGTTTTGGTACTGTACTGCGCTGCTACGATGAAAAGCGCCAGGAAACAGTTGCCATGAAGATTACCCGCCACGGCACGAATTTTCGCAACCAGGCGAAGCTTGAGATAGATATTCTTCTCAAGCTGAACAACCTCCCAGCCTTGAACTCTCTCGTCGTGAATCTTGCAACGCTACACCGTGCAAGAAGTGGTCGGCAAGGGTAGTTTTGGTACAGTGCTGCGCTGCTACGATGAAAAGCGTCAGGAAACAGTTGCCATGAAGATTACCCGCCACGGCACTAATTTTCGTAACCAGGCGAAGCTTGAGATAGATATTCTACTCAAGCTGAACAACCTCCCAGCCTTGAACTCTCTCGTCGTGAAGCTCCTAAAGGTGTTCGACTGGCAAGGCCACTTAGTGCTCGTGTTCGAGCTGTTGTCCTTTAACCTCTACCAGTTGATCAAGTGTACCAAATACAACGGCGTCAGTCTGGACTTGGTGAGGAAATTCGCGTATCAACTGATTCAGACACTCCACCAGCTGGAGACGCACAAGCCGCCGATTATTCATTGCGACTTAAAGCCAGAAAATATTCTGCTCCGCAATCAAAACAGAAGTGGCATCCGCCTGATTGATTTCGGTTCCGCGTGCTACCAAAGCAGACGCATGTTCCGCTACATTCAGAGTCGGTTTTATCGTAGCCCCGAAGTGATTCTGAACTTGGATTACACCACCGCAATTGACAGGTGGAGTTTGGGCTGTCTGCTGGTAGAGATGCATACCGGCCTGCCCCTGTTCGACGGGAGAACCGAAGCACTTCAGTTGGGGAAGTTCGTCAATATGCTAGGACCGCTGCCGGATGCCAACCACTGGAGGAGAGGTTCCTTTTCGTTTAAGATAAGGCTCCCCCTCAGCGGACGTAACGAGCTCGGCGGCGTTCCGCTCGGATCCAGCAACCTCTCGCAGTAGCCACAGTGGTGTCCTCCTGGAGCGCCCAGGGCGTTCCCTGTTGTTCCCGTGCTGCTGCTTTGCATGGCGGTCAAGATACTGAAGTGCCGCTTTGACGACGCTATGTTGTAGCCCCGAAGTGATTCTGAACTTGGATTACACCACCGCTATTGACAGGTGGAGTTTAGGCTGTCTACTGGTAGAGATGCACACCGGCCTTCCTCTGTTCGACGGGAGAACCGAAGCACTTCAGTTGGGGAAGTTCGTCAATATGCTAGGACCGCTGCCGGATGCCATGGTGACCTCCTCTCCAAGGAGAAGCAAATTCTATTCCGAGGGGGAGTCGCCTGCATTGCTTGAGCAGCCGCAAGGTGAGCCTAGGTCGTTGGAGAGCGTCATCGGCGTCACTACTGGGGACCGCTGCCGGATGCCATGGTGACCTCCTCTCCAAGGAAAAGCAAATTCTATTCCGAGGGGGAGTCGCCTGCATTGCTCGAGCCGCCGCAAGGCGAGCCTAGGTCGTTGGAGAGCGTCATCGGTGTCACCACAGGAGGACCTCGCGGGTCCCGCAAGGGACAACAAGGGCACGACGACGAAACGTACCGCCAGTTCTATGACTTCACGGCGAAACTGCTGCGATACAACCCAGCGGAACGCCTGACGTGCACGGATGCACTTCAGCATCCTTTCCTCTACCCACTGATCGCAGCAGAGCAGCAAGCTCGACTGGCTCAAGCTGCAGCCGCAGCGCCAAGGACCAGTGAACCTTAAGAAGGCGAAGTGCCGTTGGACAAATTGATATTTGATGTGCGTCCAGTGAACTCTCGTTTTCTGCGCTTACAACGAAAGCCCCCTTCTCACCATTTTGAAAGGGGGAATGACGATGACGGAACATCAAGACAAAACAAAGTGGCTAAGCGGAGCCGCGTGAATGAGGGGATTGAACGTTCTCGACTGGCTCAAGCTGCAGCCGCAGCGCCAAGGACCAGCGAACCTTAAGAAGTCGAAGAGCGTTGGACAAATTGATGTTTGATGTGCATCCAGTACCCTCGTTTTCTCCGCTTTCGACGAAAGCCCCTTCCCACCATTTTGAAAGGGGGAATGACGATGACGGAACATCAAGACAAAACAAAGTGGCTAAGCGGAGCCGCGTGAATGAGGGGATTGAACGTTGAGTGGACAAGGATGCAGTGAAGGATGCAAGAGCGCATTATTTATTGTATTTGGCTCCCAACCTCACACGACCAACCATTCTCGTTTTCAAGGCTCCCTCGACTGGCTCAAGCTGCAGCCGCAGCGCCAAGGACCAGCGAACCTTAAGAAGTCGAAGAGCGTTGGACAAATTGATGTTTGATGTGCATCCAGTACCCTCGTTTTCTCCGCTTTCGACGAAAGCCCCTTCCCACCATTTTGAAAGGGGGAACGACGATGTCGGAACGTCACAAAAAAAGAGGCTAAGAGGAGCCGCGCGTGAGTGGATTGGGCATTGAGTGGACACAGATGCAGTGACGGATGCAAGAGCGCATCATTTTTTGTATTTGGCTCCCAACCTCACACGACCAACCATTCTCGTTTTCAAGGCTCCCATTGACCACTTGTGTTCCTTCGCGGCGCTGTTCCCTGCTTTTATTTCTCTTTTTGTTGTTTTTTAGTGTTCGTTCTTGGTTTTTTTTTTTTTTTTGTGGGAAACCGAATCGTGCGGTCGGTGAGTACTAATAGGAGTACTAATAGGAGACGCACGTGATGGACCAAAAATGAAAAGGAGGGGAAGAATGTGTTTTTTTCCGGCCCAATATCTCTGTGTGTGATAGCTGACGGAGGTGCGAGAAAAAATTCTGTGTGTGTGTGTGTTCGATGAACACCGAAACGAAAAATTCCCCCGTCTTTGGCTGAGTCCACCAAAGGTACCTCTTTCGTCCCTCTCACAGCTTTCGGTGTGTATGTGTCATACTTCTGCGAACCTCAGACACGTACGCAATGCTCATGCAAGAATTCCACAGATCACGATCCCAACGCAGTGCAGTGACCGTCTGACAACGAAAAAAAAATCAGCGTGTTTGAAAAATTTCCCTCCCCTTTTGTTTTCGTTTTCTTTCCTTCTGTCACTACCCTTGGTCCATGTCCTAACCGTTTCCCTCTGAACGCAGTTTTATAGCGTTGGTGGATGTGTACGTTTGATGTCGGGGTGGGAGGGGAGGAATAAATGGGTTGGCGACGACTGGAACCTTTGGGGATTCATGTGATGTGTGTTGTGTGTCAGAGTAACAGTGAGAGAAGATGAGGAAGTGAGGATGCCACGCGCAGCCATGTGTGTGTGTGTGACTCGTGACTCGAAGGAATAGGGGGAGCGGGGATCTTGGATTCACTCCTTTTGATATGAGACCGATGAGATGAAA
>CYKH01001409.1:1094-34914 GCA_001460835.1 Bodo saltans
TGGGAAGAGCCGCGGCTACGTTGCGTGGCGGCGGAAGGTGGAGTGTGACACTGAGAGCGAGACATCGAGTTTGTCAACGCCAGGCTCACGATCGAGGTCGATAAGTAGCTCTTCGAGTTACAGTCTACGCACTAAGTAGTGAGAGCGCAAGTCAAGCGCGAAGTCCTTCGAGAACAATTTCAGTCATCCACAGCACAACCGCATCCAGGTCAAGGAGCGCAAATACCTCGGCTTCTGATGAGGTCTGGGCTTCGAATTCCTTTTCACCGTTGAGCATCACATTGATGCCAACGAGCTCCAATTCCTCAACTATGACGTGGATCATAACTCGGCACACTGCGTCGGACTCGCTGAGCGGCACACTGTCAGTTTCAAGCTCGACGACGAAAAGCTCACTTGGTCGTGTGATTGCAGCGCGTAACGTTGGGCAATGCTGGGGGCCTGCCGGTAGCTCAGTGTTTTCCCTACCGGTCGATGTTTGTGCCGGCTCCAATAATAAAGATGAAACACAACTGGAGGCGTATGGTGATGTCGTTGTAAGTTTAGGACTTGTCGGCGCTGGAGTTGTGGGCCTTGTCGTATGCGCAGCTCTTTACGTGGCAGTGAAAGGTTTCACGTGGCGATCGACGATGGAGAAGGTGTCGATTCTCAGCATTCTAACGCCCCTGTGGGTTGCCGTACTCCCCATTTTAGTTGGTGGCGCTGTCACTGCAACTCTGGCGCCGAAGTCTGATGAGCATCCTCTTGCCTTCATTTGCGGCGGATCCGCTGGTCTGGTGGCCTTTTCTTTTGTGCTGTCAATCCTGCTCTTAGTGGTGCTTGCTGTGGTACCCCTTGCAACACCTACGTTGTTCAGTGTTGCATGCCAACGTCGATTCGAATTTGTTCCTCGGGCTGCTGGGCCGTCGGCCATGTCACTCGTTGTGCGTTAAAACGTTATGTCGTCGTGTGGTTCCGACTAAGCGGACAGCACGGCTGGTCCTGGAAACCGTTAGATAGTGCAACGACATTATCGGCCCACCGCATGGTTAGGACGCTGCTGCTTGAGTACAGGGCGCTGTGGTACGCTGCGCTGGACTCCACTGACGTGTGCGTCGTGGCGATCCTGGGCGCCATTGGACCGTTCCTTCAGTGGAGCGCGTGTGTTGGCTCTGGTGCTGCAGTGGTCGTTGTGCTCGCTCTACAACTTCTTGTCTGTATTTCGAGCAACCCGATGTCGAGGCCGCTTGATTGGTACGTTGGCTGTGTGACTTTGGCGTTGACCACGGCAAGTAGTACTTTGCGGATTGTCTATGGGGCATCGACAAACGACGACGAGCGGGAGGAGCGCGGTGTCCTGCTCATTGTGGCCGCATCACTAGACATGGTAGTCAGCATCGTGACATTTGCTCCTATTGTGCTTGATGTTGCTGAGCTCTTGCGTTACATGCTGTGCAAGAAGGCACACTCCACTGGTGGTGGTGACATTGATGATGAAACCAGCAGCACAGATGCTTGGTATGGAGGACGTCAACCTAGCATCGAACTTTTGCCGCTCAAAAAAGGTAGTGACGACGATTTAACGGATGAGATCAACTTTCCGTTGGCATGTGCGCCCTCCGATGACAACCTCAATGATATTGACGTCTTCAAAGTCACAAATGCGTTTCTTGAATTGTTAAGCAGCTCTGGCGACGACGCTGCGAATGTGGCTGATTCGGTTTTAGAAACCCAAGCGGTCGGTGTTACGATGATGCCAACTGATCTGCTGGCGGCGTATCACTACTCGAACTCGTTTGAATAGTGTAACAACTTACCTTCACTTGCCGTGCAAAGAAGATTTTTTTCTTTCCCCCCAAATATTTTCTCTTCGGAAAATTCTTTACTGATAAGTTCTTCATTTTCTCGAATCATTTTCTCCCAAATCCAATGAGGTATCCCTGTATGTATTTTTGATGGCTAATTTTGAACAAATGCGAGTTGCTCAAACCTGTTGTTCCTCAGGAGGACGATCAAGGATAATTTAGTGTGTCCCACACTGAGCAGTGGCAACATTTAGCTCGTATGTGGCAAGAGTTTCAGTGTGCTGTTTTTCTGTTTTGAAAGTACTAATCTTCATGTGGTTGCACGCCTGAATTCATTATTGTTCCTCTCTTTGCTTATTTGTTAAGTAGCTGCTCAATCCTAATGAGTAAGAAAGGGAAGCCTTCAGCCGAGGCGACCCCACCACCACCCCCGCCACCCACGGACACCACAGCACAAGACCTCCTGCTCTTGTATGCCCGTGAACGTAGCAAGAAGCGACTAGACCTTGTAGAATTCACCCACGCCAAATATCACGACTGGCTGCGTTTCTTCGGATTTGCCATGGAGAAGGAACTCGAATGGGATAAGCTGAACGATCAGAACCAACGTAGTGGACGGAAACATCTCCGTGCCACCATCGCCATGCATCGATCAGCGTCCCCCCAAGCCACTCCTGACGCACATAGTTCCATCCCACTTATCGGTGGTGCAAAGACGTCAAAGGGCGCTTCTAACGGTGTATATGATGCCTCCTGCCCCTTTGCATCCAATGCCCCCTCCACCCACGCATGTTGGACCCTCCCACCTAAGCTGGATGCGGTGGATGAGTTCGCTATCGGCCTCGGTCCACTTCCCCAGGCAACCTCCGTGAAAGCGGTGGTGGAGCAGTGCATCCAACCGTACAAGCAAGTGACCTGGAGACTATCGGAGTACGCGTGTACCCATTACAAAGTGCGTGCCATTTATCGGTGGTTGTGTGAATACATTCGTTGCACACCACCCCAGCCCAAAGGCTCCTCTGGCCCTAGCGTCACGATCCAAGATCCTGGGTCACCGCCCGCTGCCGCAAAAAAGCCTGCCGCTGGTGCAAAGGGCAAGGGCGTCCAGGACGCACCACCCCCACCAGTTGCCACCAATCCAGAAGACCAGGCAATCATCTCGAAGACAGTTGAGCCGCTAGGCATGGCCCAACTGTTTGCACGGATGTGTGAGGAGGCAGGTGTTGAGGTTGAGGTTGTCAAGGGGTCATTGAAGGGCGTACTTGACCCCATTGGGAAGCCTCAAGGCTTTCTACCTTGGGCTTGGAATATTGTCAAGGCACCTGATGCCGAGGGGCAGCCCCGTCAGTACCTCGTGGACGTGGCCTTGTCGTGCTGCCACATGACGCCGTTCGATAAGCGGGCTGGGGGAGGTGGTGTGTCTTCATCCCCCACCCCTGCGTCCCCGAACGTCGTGCCAACAACACAATCAACACCAGCCACAGCGTCAGGTTTTACAACCGCCGCGCCCACCTCCACAAGCGGTGCGGCTCCACCAAGCTTTGTGGACATGCCTTCAGGCACAAAAGTGTTTGAGCCGTTTTATTACTTTGCCAGCCCCCAACAATTCGGTCCCCTGCATTTCCCAGAGGATCAACCAAAGCTCCTTCTGCAAAACCTGGTCACCAAGTCCCAGTGGGAGGCGTCGCCACGCCTGAACCATGAGTTCTACTCGTTGGGATTGTCCTTAGATTCCCACAAGCGCCGATGCAACTTCACCATCAAGTCTACTCCTGTGTACATTAGCGTTGGCGTGAGCGAGCTGGGCACCACGGACCTCATATGCCGCGTGTACAAGGGGCAGATGACCACTATTGACCTTGCCACCGCCGAGCCTATTGATGGAAAGTTTGTGTGGCAACAGCGCGACGAGGGGAACTCTGGCAAAGTCACGTTTTCGATCATGATGCCGGATGTAGGGAACTACGTGGTGGCCATTGGAGGCCGAAGCAATAAGAGGATGTGTGGGAGTACTCTACCAGACGGGGCGTACTTCCCAACTGTATTGATGTATCAAGTGTTAGTCAACTTTGTGTCCGTGAATGATCCCATGTTCCCTCGGCAACACCTTTCACCGACCATTGTGAAGCTCCTTGAGCCGCTGCGGCACAAGGTGCTTGGTGGCCCTCAGCGCTTTGCAGTGGCGCCGTGTGTGCCGAACATTTTAGCAGTTGGTGTGGTGAACCGAATCTTCAAAACTGGTGCGGGGAACGCAGGGGGTCCCAGCTCCCGTGTCGACATTCCTGCTGCCCCCTCAACCCCCACTCCCCGTGCCGGAAGTAGCAGTGTCAACAAGAAACCAGCAGCGGGGGGCAAGGACAAGCAGGTGGAAGCTGCTGCTCCAGTGGCCGCTCCACCCAAGCCACTTGCCCCGGAGATCGAGCGTGTGCAAATCGAGCTGTTGCCGTTGAACCCTAAGCTATGTGTCTTCGAGGGCACTGTAGATCTACACATTGGCCTTGTAGAACTGTGGGTGTTCTTTGGCGACCCAGCATCATTGTGTGTTGGTGGCGCCCCATCGGTCACCGCCCACAGCGACGCCACGGCCTCACTACAACAAGTTGGGGACTCGTCCCTAAATGGCTCCCCAGCGGCGTCGCCAGTACCAAGCGCTGCTGCGCCTCCCTCGCCCAGTCCCCCTAAAGGCGTGCCTACTGTGTTAAAGCCCAAAGGGCAATTCTACCCCTTTGTGACAGAGATTCAAGTGGTGAAGCGTGTCCCTGCAAAGGAACTTGCCCTCAACGAAGGGCGATCGCTTATTCAGCCCTTGCCTGCGATGGAGCGGGATCGTGGTGCGGTGCTGCAGCTCCTCACAAGCGTAGGTGTGGGCGAAGCATCCCATCCACGCCCGGTAGATGACGACGGGAATGCACGTACGATTGGAACATACTTTGCTGGTCGTCAGCAACAACACCAACAATCCAACACAACCAAAAAGTAGTCGACGCGCCATGAAGCAATCGTGACAACGCGGAAGCTCGCTTTTGGCATTATCAAAGCGATGGACCCCCACTATTCAAGAAGAACCCTGTTCTCACGGAGGTTATGTTCAAAATGTACTGTATGCCTACTTCTCAACTCTTTTCGTGCTGTGTGACAAACTACTTTGACTACTGTTTTCTCTTCCGCTGGTTACTTTCCCTTTCTCCTTTGCATCGCTTCAGAAATACACCAGTGATTCCCTCAACCCAGTTCAGCAAACTCTCCTCTTTCCTTTTTATTTCCCCCTGTCATGCCAACCTTCTTTGAGCTTCTCAATGCGCGTGCTAAGAGCACCCTCCTGTGCGTTGGCTTGGACCCCCGGAGCAAATCTGCGGATGCCGCGGCGAAGGAGTGCATTGCGCTGATTGACCAAACGAAAGAGTACGCAGCTGCATACAAGCCCAACGCTGCCTTCTTCGAGTTCTTCGGAAAGGAGGGTTGGAGCGCACTGGAGAGCGTCATCAAGCACGTCCCTGCACACATTCCCGTGATCCTCGACGCAAAGCGTGGCGACATTGCCGACACTGCAGTTGCATACGCGTCGTCTGCATTTACGCACCTTGGTGCCCACGCGATCACAGCGGCCCCGTACATGGGCGGCGATTCCTTGGCCCCTTTTTTGAAGCACGCGGATCGTGGAGTGTTTGTTTTGTGCAAGACGTCGAACAAAGGTTCCAACGAACTTCAGACCCTCAAGCTTGAGGGTGGAAAGCAACTGTTCATTGCCGTTGCAGAGCGCGCTGAGCAGCACTGGAACGGCAACAAGAACATCGGTCTTGTTGTGGGTGCCACCGACCCGAAGGCCATCCAGCAGGTTCGCGCTGCGGCCCCTAGTCTGTGGTTCCTGGTTCCTGGCGTAGGAACTCAGGGTGGTGACCTTGCTGCAACTCTCAAGGCTGGTCTCCGTGCTGATGGCAACGGTCTGCTGATCAACGTGTCGCGTGCTATTGCTGGCGCAAAGGACCCTCGTGAAGCGGCACGTGTTCTGAACAACCAAATCAACGACGCTCGCTTCGAGGTCCCCTCAACCACTAGCCTCGCCTCGGCGCTTGTGCGCTCCAAGTGCGTGCGCTTCGGCGAGTTCAAGTTGAAGTCTGGCAAGATGTCGCCCATTTACATTGATCTCCGTCAACTTGTGTCTCACCCAGACGTGCTGGCTGCATCCGCAAAGGCATACGCAAAGATTCTGCGCAACTTCGAGTTTGACCGCATCGTCGGCCTCCCATACGCCGCACTTCCCATTGCCACCGCTGTGTCTTTGGAGATGGGGCGCCCATTGATCTACCCACGCCGTGAGGCCAAGGCGTACGGCACCGGCGCCACCATCGAGGGTGCGTACAAGGAGGGGGAGCGTGTCGTGATCATCGACGACCTTGTGTCTACTGGTGAGACCAAGCTCGAGGCGATTGAGAAACTGACGAGCGCCAAGCTCAAGGTGGTGGCAATTGTCGTTCTTATTGACCGCGAGATGGGTGCAAAGAAGTACTTCAGCGAACGCGGCCACATTCTCGAGTCGGTTGTCGGCCTCCACGAGCTCCTGCCTCTCTGGAGAGACCTGGGCGCCATTACCGCTGCGCAGATGGACACTGTCAAGACGTTCCTTAGCAAGCTATAAACAAACAAGAAATGCTTCGGAGATTGTTTTTGACTGGTGATCATCCTGACGCAAATAACAATGCGGTGGCAACGTTTACACAAGAACACCACAAAAAAGACTCACACACAACACGATTGAAAGATGACCGAAACGAACACAAGTTATGTGGCCGATTTAAAGTGAAGCGATGAAAATGTTCTTTTGACCCTCGTGACAGACGGTCAAGGACAACGAAATTAAAAACGCAACCGCGGCGGCTCGTGACGCGCGACACATCAAGCACAAAACGAAACTCTATTTTTCACCTTAGTTTTCTACCATCTGACTAGGTCACAGTGACGTTGCTTTGTGTGATTGTTTGACAACAATCGCGTTCAAGTCTCTCGTCGCTTGATGCTCTTCTTTTCGTTGACCTGTAGTAGACTCGAACAAGCCGCTAGCAGATGTCTATGCTCACTGCTGCTGTGATTGGATGCGGCCCAGCCGGGATGGCCACCGCAGCTCGGCTTCGACAAACAGGGATGATGGTGACGTGCTTCGAGGTAGCCCCTGAGGTGGGCGGCATGTGGAACGGCAATGGCCACGACGCCTTCTCATCGCGTGGTATCCTCTCACCGTTGTACGCCAGTCTTCGGTGTGTCCTCCCGAAAGATTTGATGTCCTTCTCAGATATCCGCATGGATTTCACCGCGCCCCAATTCCCCCATCACTCCTTCGTCAAGCGGTATTTGCACAAGTACGGCGACGCCAAAGGACTTCGTGCCATTACCCGGTTTAACACCAAGGTTGAGAGCGTTCGGTTTGATGAGAGGGATGGTCGGTGGAAGCTCATCTCTGTGAATATTGCGTCCGGTGATATTCACGAATGGGTGTTTGATAGAGTAGCGGTGTGCTCAGGGCAGCATCACGTGGCGAGGTTCCCGGAGAAAGCCAAGGAGCAACTTGCGGATTTTGTGGCTGCGGGCGGAGAGGTGACGCACAGCGCGTACCTCAAGCAGTTCCGGCCGTGGAAGGGGAAACGAGCGCTCGTCGTGGGGGATGGGGTAGGTGCCTACGACTGCATGCGTGAGATGCAGCGGAATGGTGTCAAGGTGACACACAGCACCAGCCTAGAGCGTGAGGTTGATCCCAATGATTCTGAGGAACGACTGAAACGAGTCAGTCACCTCCAGCAACAGCCGCCGTCCGAATCAACCGTAGCGGAGGGTTTAGGCGGCCTTACTGGTCTGCGAGCAGCACAAACACGGTCGTGGGAGCCTGTCACCCTCCTGACACGGCTCCTGACGAGGCTAGGCATTCGTGGCGGGGAGCACCACGCACACGAAGTAGTGGCGAAGTGGCTGCGGTATCAGTCAGAAGAGATCCTCAAAGTCCCCCGTGTGGGCAGAATTATTGGGTGTTCTGGTCGAAACGTACTCTGTGCGGAAGATCCAACGCGCAAGATGTCACGCAGCGAAGTCGTAGAGGAAGCGGTTCGTCGAGGCTCTGCCGTTAAGATGCGGGAGGCACCCTCAGGCAG
Organism: Bodo saltans; assembly: GCA_001460835.1. Lineage (NCBI taxonomy): Eukaryota > Euglenozoa > Kinetoplastea > Eubodonida > Bodonidae > Bodo > Bodo saltans. The sequence continues at coordinate 9,016 of CYKH01001409.1, forward strand.
CGTGGGCGACGCCGATCGGAAAGAGAGCAGCTCAGATTCAAAGTCACAAGAGGATTCTGACGATCAATTCAGCAGTGAGCCAGAGATCCCTGCCACCATGGCAGCAAAGGACCTCGTCATGCTGGAAGAGTTTGATCTCGTTGTGTTTGCCACTGGCTACGATACTCAGTTCCCGTTCCTACACGATGACATTCGTCGAGTTGTGGAAGGCCGAGCGCCACCACTTCGTATCACTGAGCCAGCAGAGCAGGTCAATGGGGACCCCAAGCAGGAGGGTGATGCTGCCGACAAGCATCGCACCGCACCCCTGCACACCAGAGGGCTGTACCTCGGCACGATGCTGGCCTCCAATCCTACGATTGCATTTATCGCTACTCAGCGTGACCTGCTGCCCCCTTTCCTTCTCATGGAGGCACAAGCATCATTTATTGCTAATGCCTTCACGCATCGATTGCAGCTGCCTGCGTCTGAACAGGGAATGTTGGCGTATGAACAGGAGCTGATACAGAAGCAACCAGAACTCCTTAGTTTGTACTCGGAGCGTGGAATGGGCCTCCACAGTGCCGCGTACTTCAACGTTCTCCACCAGGAGATGGGCCCACTGGAGGGCAATCAAACATTTAGCGGCCATCTTGCTCGGCGCCAAGTGTGGATGTTCCTTAACGTGGTGCTCATGACCATACATAAGTTCCGATCATGGGCTCCTTTGAAGAGAAAGAAGCAGCATTTGCTTTTCAGCAACAAGATCTAAAGAGCGTGCGACGGACTGTTCTCTCTCGTTTCTTGGAGAGCCACTGGATTGACTGGGGGCTTAAACGTCACTTTCTTTCCCCGCTCGATGTTGAAAGGAGCTGTTGTATTTTGTGACAGAATTTACTCGTGTTGTGCAATTGTTCGATTTCTCCTCCTGCTTGGCCTCCCCCCACTAGACCAACATATCATAGAATGGCCTCGCGTGTGTTCGTGTGGGGCTCTGGCTCCGGGCTTGGTGTCCCTGTTGACAAGGAGGGCGTATGCCCATTCCCAACCCGTGTTGAGCGCCTACCTCCAAACCTTTCGTTCACACAAGTTGCGTGCGGCGATGCGTTTGTGATGGCGCTAGATGAACGTGGCTGTGTGTGGACGTGGGGCGTGAACCGCGGGGGACGCTTGGGTCACGACGGTGCTGATGGAGTTCCAAGCACCGTGAAGGAGGGCCTTGATGGGTGCAAATGTACTTGTATCGCCGCTGGCCAATCTCATATGCTTGCGGTGATGGAGAGGAGAGGCAAGGGGGATGCTGGTGGTGATCGTGAGAGTGTCGTGATGGCCTGGGGTAACGGCTTTCACGGTGCTCTCGGCGTGCCGACTGCCGATGCCGCCAGACCAGTGGAGGTGCCCCACATCCATGATGCCGTCGCCGTTGCGGCAGGGTATGCCAACTCCGCCTGCGTCACACGTTCTGGGGAGTTGTACATCTGGGGCGACAATACATTTTGTAAGTCCGGCGGGGGCCGTGACGCTCTTGTCGTCGTGTCGTCGCGGCACCCACAAAAGTGGATCTAGGAGGGAAGCTCGCATCGTACTGCAGCCTCGGCTCCTTGTACAGTGCTGTGACGACGCAAGACGGCTCTGTGCTGACGTGGGGCTATGGGGGAGCAGGCAACCTTGGCCACGGGGACCGCAAGAACGTGGCAAAGCCTAAAGTTGTCCAAGAATTAGACGGCGTGAGGATTACCCATGTATCGTGCACGGTGGGGCAGATTAACACAGTCACAGACCCAGACCAGGTGGTGGGGAAGGAGAATCCCCATACCATGTTTGTGGCGGGAGACACCACCGGTGCCCTGTACACATGTGGCACGTGCCACAAAGGAATGCTCGGGAACCACACGACCAAGATCCTGTCGCCCCCTGCAGGCGATGAACTCGTGCCGTACCTCGTGGGCTCGGCACCACGAGATGACCCTAAGCAGCAGCCCACAGAGTACCTAAAAGACGAGGTGTGCGTGCAAGTCGCCAGTTCCAGCATTCACAGCGCTGTGATGACACAATCAGGCAGGGTGTACACCTTTGGATGTGCTAGTGGTGGCCGCATGGGCATCGAGCAATACATGAGCGGACTGCACGGGGGCCGATCAGCGTAGAAATGTTACGTCTCTAAGCCTACCGCGATTGAGGCGTTCCTTCACAAGAGGCTACACGTGGTAGCGATGTCGATCAGTCGGCGGCACATGGCTGCAGTAGCAGTGGAGGAATAGAACGACCCTTCAACACCTAGTACTTGTACACGTGTGTGTGTGTGACACAGGTTACCATCCCTTTCGCACATTGGTCTGCTTACTTCATTACTTTTTTCATGTGCTTACTTTGTTGCAACTGACCTCCGTCGTTCGATGAACACACGCTACACACAACGTTGTCTTCGATTGGCAATTCCACTTAGCTGCTCTCATTGTGTTTTTCCACCAAATAAAAAGGCTGCCTCCACTGGAACAATCAATTGTTGATGTTAATGGTACCAAGAAGAACCCTTCTCGTCATTCATGGAATGCCAGCAGTGGGGAAGCTCACCGTTGCCACTGCGTTAGAAGCTGTGTTGACACAATGCCGAGAAGGGGAGTCATGGACTTTGTATCACAATCACATGGTGGTGGACGAGGTGCTCACGCGGCATGCCTTTGGCACGCCCGGTTTTGTGCGAGAGCGCGATGAACGTTGGAGAGAAGGGTTGGTGTCGAGGTTGTCCGATCCAGCCCTTGCAGCGAAACCGGGCGGCGTTATCTTCACGTACAACACGGAGAACACCGTACCACCAGAGTTTGTTGCGTGGCTGTTCAACGAGTGCTGTCAGGAAGCAGTGACTGCTGCTACGGCAACAATCAGTGGCGGTGACGCCCTTCTTCAGGAGCCAATAAGGATGGTTTCAGTTTGTCTCGTTGCTGACCAAGCTGTTGCAATATCTCGCGTCGATACCGACGATCGGAAGCAGCGCAAGAAGCTACAGGACAAAGACTTCTACGAGAAACTCATCCAGGAGGGCACCTTCCTCGAGCCTGCGATACCTCGCACAGATTTGATTGTTGAAACGTCAACTCTTCAACCTGATGAGGCATCATTGAAGATTGCCGCATTCTTATTTCCTTGACGCTCTCATTATTATTCCTCCCTTTGCACAGACTAATCGATCGGATTCTTTTTCCCCTTTACTGCAACAGCAGTGGAAATCGTAGATTTGTATAACCTGTAGTCTTTTGTCGTCGATGGAGTAGCCTGCACTAATTTCCTTGTTCTTTTGATTGGTCCATCATCCTAGACGTCGACACAGCACATAGGGCTTTTCACCCCCTCTCACTGCACTTGCTTATCAGCAAACAAACAAAAAAAAAGACACAAAACATGACGTCTACTCTGAACCTCCTTCTGGCGCGTGCTGCAACTGTACAACGTCGAGCCCCGACGCTGAACAACTCGTGGGCAAAGCGAATTCCTTCTTTACCGACAGCACCTCTCACAATGGCTGAGCCTGCGACTATCGCTGCCCGCCGTGCGATCGTTTCTCAAGGAATTGCGACTGCAATGCCTGCCGGGAGCATCGCGATGCCGTTGATGCCATCCAGTGCCTTCCACGGTTTGTTGGGAGCCAACCCCGCGTTGCAACGATGGGCTTCCTACCAGTACGGTCCTGATGGAGTGACCCCAGTGCTCAATTGGCACAACATTCAGCTTGAGGATCTCAAGGCCCTCCCGCCCACCGATCGCGAGCTGCTCGTGCTCGATGCCCTCATGCACCACTCCAAGGCACTTCGTCCACGAAACTCTTCTTCGTGCGGAAAGGGGAAGTTGTCAACTCGCAGCAAAAAGTTTTTGCGTAGAGGCCAGCACGCAAAACGATCAGCTCAACGCCGCCGGCGTCACGCGCGTTCACCTTCTGCCGCTGCACGAAACGTCAACATGCTTCGAATCGAGAGCGACGCTCAAATTCAAGACAACAACGATTACGACTTCGAAAGCTTGGAAGAAAGCGCAGCGCACCTCCACACTGCCATTCTCGAGCGTGGGCGTCAGATCCTGCGAGCGAACCTCAAGCGTTCAAGCTCTCAGTGAGCCACCAACACTTTGCCGAGATTGGAGACCTGCGCTGCGCAGAACACCTATCCGTCAAGTTCCTTTCATTATTTCTTCGTCGTTTTTTGGGCGTGTGCCCTCAAAAAAAAGTATTTGCGAGTTTGATGCTGTAGATTCAACAACACCGAGTGGTCATTCAAATCAGTTTTTCACAAGATCATTTAGAGGCACTGACGAATTACCGTCCGATTTTCCAATTCCCCTCACCCACATTACTTTTCTCAGAACAGAAACGCACCCCTCTTGTACGGCAGATGCTTTTTTGAAATTTCGCAGAACACAGCAAACAGAGATTGTCTCGTCCGCCCATCGCATTTGATTGTATTATGCCCTTCAATGTCCAACTGTCGTTGTGAGAACAGTAGTATATTCAAACAAACGAGAAAAAAACAGGAATGCGTCGCCTGGCACTTCGTACAACAGCCTCCATGGCCTTTGTTAGCAGCTGCTACCGCCAATCCTCATCTGGGAGCGCTGCAGCACCAACAACCCCACCGCCCCCCTCTGAGCCAGTCACCACAGCACCTGGTGAGGGGGCAGCAACAGAGCAGCCGCAAATGGCGTACCGAGACATGAAGCCCCGTCAACTGATGGCTGAGTTGGACAAATTCATCGTGGGACAACCGGACGCAAAGCGCGCTGTTGCGATCGCGCTTCGTAACCGCTGGCGCCGTCATCAAGTGCCAGAAGACATGAGAGAAGAAATTGCACCAAAGAATATTCTCATGATCGGACCAACTGGTGTGGGTAAGACTGAAATTTCTCGACGCCTAGCGAAGCTTGTGGACGCACCGTTTGTGAAGGTGGAGGCCACCAAGTTCACCGAGGTTGGTTTCCACGGCCGGGATGTGGATAGCATCATCGAAGACCTTTACAAGGTAGCGCTGTCTCAAGCAAAGCAGCTGCTTCACAAGAAGTTCGAGGTGGAGGCCAAGGCCAAGGCGGAGGACCGAATCTTGCAAGCCCTCGCAGGTGCCGCTGGTAGTTTCCGAGAGCACTTGCGCAACGGAAGCCTTGACGACCTTGAGATTATGCTAGAAATTCTCGAAAAGAAAGAGCCACCGAAGCAGAACGCTTCCGGTAACGAAGGCTTCGCTATCGCACTTGACATTCCTGCCATGATGGGCGTCGGCAGCCGAAAGCCCAAGATGATCAAGAAGACCCTCAAGATCAAAGACGCGATGCCTATTGTGCTTCAAGAGGAGCTGGACAAGATGGTGGAATCTGCAGACGTGTCAAAAGAGGCCCTCCGTGCTTGTGAAGACGACGGCATCGTTGTCATTGATGAGATTGATAAGATTGTGACGGCCTCCGGTGGGTACAAGGGGCATCAAGCTAGCGCGGAGGGTGTGCAGCAGGATCTTCTTCCTCTGGTCGAGGGCACCACCGTCACGACGAAGAGCAACGTTCAGATCAAGACGGACAAAATTCTCTTTATTTGCAGTGGTGCCTTCCACAGCGTCAAGCCTAGTGACATGCTCGCCGAGCTTCAAGGTCGCCTTCCCATCCGTGTAGAGCTCAAGCCACTCACTGAGCAAGACTTCTATCACATCGTGACCAAGCCGAAGTACAATTTGATCCGCCAGCACGAGGCGATGCTAGCGACCGAGGGTGTCACGCTTGAGGTCACTGACGACGCGAAGTGGGAGATTGCTCGCATGGCGGCGCACATCAACGCCACCATTCAGAATATTGGTGCTCGCCGTCTGATTACCATCACAGAGAAGGTGTTAGAGGAAATTAGCTTCGACGCGCCTGAGAAGAAAGGTGAGAAGTTTGTTGTTGACGGCGCGTATGTCAAGAAAACCGTCGAGCCAATGGCGAAGAAGGTTGACATCAAGAAGTTCCTCTTGTAGGCAGCAAAGAGGAGATATGTGGGGCACTCTCAAAGAAGCGCGTTGCTTTTTTGGGGTATGTGCCGGCAGCAATCTTCACAGAAAACACACGAACGCGCAAGAAAAACTCCAGCTCCATCTACATTTACTTTTGTGTCTGGAACAATCTATCAATTCCCTGCAATCTGCAGCCACAAATTTGTTACTTTCCTCGTTACTTTCCGTTGTTTATGTTTCAAACATTCCGTTGCCAGGCGTGTGACACTAGTAGCTCAGTGTCGTTGGGGCTGAGCTTCGTTTTAGTGGGCAACATCAGAGGGGTTCGCGAGGGACTTCGATGAATCGTTTACTATGAACCACATGAATGTGAGACAAGTCACAATGCGTGTAGGAATGGAGTATATGACGGCTATGTGGTCAAGGGGGGAAAGGGAAGCAGCTCTGTGCGTGTCACTATTTCAACAGAACAGAAGTGAAGAATGTGCGAATGCTTCCGATTCTGATCGAGCTCGAGGTTGTGTATTTTCTTTTCTTTGAATTTTCTCGTGGTGAAGAGTTATCATTCCTCTCTAGGAAGTGTGTGAAACCGCAGTTAACTGCCAATAGCACACCTGCACAACAATAAGAAGAAACAACCCCAAACCTAGAGAAGAAATCACGCAATGCGCCGCAACGGAGTGCTGCTGTGGAAAGTTCCAAAGAACAGAAGTGTGGCCCCTCAGTTCGACGTGTGGAATGAGAAATATGAGCCATGGGCGCACATGAAGAGGATGGGGAAGATTGTGGGCACCGGATTTTACATCCCCCCAGAATGGTACAACCACTTCCGTATGTTCCCACCGATGCACCATAACTTCCAACAAGAGAAGACACTTAACCCACAGAATGCATCAGAGCCCACTCAGGATGATCGCACCAGCATCTCAGCGGAGAGGTTGAAACTGCGCGATGAATTAGCCAGAAAAAGCCGCGCCCTTGCAACCGAAGGTATGAGGTACTACAACTTATTCTGGGTGCAGAAGCCGCTCGATGCCATGGAGCGACAGTACTTCCGGCTACAGAAGCAGGGTGTGCCGCATAATGTCGCGATCAAGAAGGTGTTACAGGAGTTTTATGACTCCCTAGCTGTGAAGCAACGCGTTGCCCACATTCAAAGCGAAGAGGCCAAATTAAGCGGCGGTTTTATCACGATGCGTGAAGCGACGACGGTGCTTGCGGTGTTAGCTCAGCTGCAAAAGGAGCAGTTAACGCCGCACCAGGTAGCGACTTTGGCAGCGGATAGGCACCGTGAGGTGCAGAGCGGAGATATCGTGCAGGGAACCGCGGAGACTGTGGTTGCTGCTGCTGCTACACCGGCTGCGGCGCCAACTGCCACAACAGATGCTGCACCGTCCACCACAGACGTGGCAACGAGTGCAAAGGCGGACGATGCAACCGCAGTGGACGCTTCTGCAACGGAGGCGATGAATGCTGCGGCCCTTAGCGCAATGCTTGACGACGAGGCCGGCTCGTCGGCCCCAACCAGCTCTTTGAAGGTGACCGTGAAAGACTCTCCTAGCGATAGTTTGCCTAAACTCCGACAAACAGCAACTGATGAGACGGGAGACTTTGAGTGGTTCGGTATGGGTGTCAGCTACGATATTCCTATCGATAGTCCTGCAACACCTGCGCCTGCGACCACAAGCCCAAAGTAGTATTCCTTGCTCTTTTAGGCTTGGAGAGAAAAAAAAAGGATCACGAGTTGACGCCCATCACATCAATGCCGTTTTTGTTTTCCTTCTGAATGTTGGAGTGCCTTGGTACTGTTGCTGGACTTTTTTTTTTTTTTTAAAACCCTGCTTGACTTTCACAACACATAGGGATCGAAGTTGCCAAGCAAATAGACGAAACACCACAAAGCTGTACTCCAAAGGTTAGATTTTTTTATTACTTCAGTTACAACGGCAAAAGATCGCAAGTACTTCCCTTTTCCTTTCTCTCTCCTTCTCTCCGAACATGCCGCCTACCATCCACCCAGAACTGCTTCAGCAAGATCCGTTTCTACAACTTGAGTATTGGAACGGGCCATACCCCCTTCACGCAGCAACTACCACGTGGCACGAAAAGGCAATCTACTTTGTCGCGCAATGCGACATCAACGTTGGTGTCCCCAAAAGATACCCCTTCAAACCAATTATTGTCATGCTGGCGAGAAAGAACATGATTATCTACAAAGCGTCCGATTTAACGCTATGCAGAAGGATAAGTCTTGAATCTGTTGGCTCAGTCTACTCGAACGCAAAAGAATACGCACCAACAAGCTCCAGCAACAACAACATGACGACATCGGCACCGTCGGTTGAGTCTTCAACAGGGTTCATCATCTTGAAGGAAGCTGCTAGCTCGAAAGGTGGTCGCAGTAGCGCAGATTTGAAGAGCGGCGACAGTGCTGGATGGGGAGGAGATATTGCGCTGCAAGGCCCCAAGTCGATAATCCGTAGCTTGCTACAAAAACTCATGATCCTTATCGCCTACGCAAAAAAGCTTTCCTTGAAAGATGTCGATGGCACAACGTTTGGTGCATCGTTACCAGGTGTCGTAGGAGGAGGCGGGGTGATGGTGGACCTCAGCCGTGGAAGCGAGTCGTCGCTGCTAGACACCACCGTAGCCTACATGCCACCTGCGAAGACGACAGATACGGGCGCGGCATTTATTAGAACAGAAAATGTTGTCATTGCTCGTCAAATGATCGCCGAGCGCTTCCTTGGCGACAACCCTCATTGGAAACCAGCGTCAGTGATCGCGGCACTCAAAGCAAAAGAGGAGGAAGAAGAGAAGAAGCGAGCCACGCCGTGGTGCGTAACTGCACGACGCATCGCTGACTTAAAGAGCCAGCCAGTGGACTTCTTACCAACGCCCCAGATCGACCCAAAGTTGGAGATGATGTACAATCCCCTCAGCTGCGTTTCGATCTTGTGGTCTGGGCGCCTCGCGCTCAGCATGAAACCACCAGAGCAACAAGGGCAAGCAATGGACCAACAGGAACCGAACTCTCCCATGTCCCCCTCGTCGCCCACACACATTGTGGTGTGTGCCTTTATGACGCAGAGCTGTTTGTACCTGACTTGCAACGGATTTGAAATACTACGCTGCATCCCTCTTGAAGCCATACGCACTGCATTAGTAGAAGAGAAGGTATCTCGCAGAAGAACCGCATCCATGTCGCCACTACGGAAAGACAGTGTTGCACCATTTGCCAACAACAACAGAAATCCCGCCGCGTCACCGCAAGGTGGTGATCCAATCGTAGTAGAGACAATTCGTGTTCGCGTTGTTCTGTTCTACTACGCACTCGTCTCAGCAGCGCCGCCTCAGCAAAACTCCCCCCTTGCGTCAGAGCAGCAAGAGAGTGTGTTTCAACAAGGCACCGCTAGCGGTTGGTCATGGGAAGCAGAACGGCTGACTCTAGAGTTTGAAACTCAGCCGCATGCGCTATCTTTCTTTGAAGTGTTGAAGTGTATCTCACCAACAACTTGGCGCGTGGATCAACTGCAGCAAGAGTTGGGTGAGGCACAAATTGAAAGGGAATCCACCTTCCTAGCAGATTCCCTTGTAGCAACCTCATCAGCATCACATGACTCCGCAGCTTCTTCTTCTGTAATGGCGGCCATTACTGTCAGTGGTAGAACAGTGCTCCCCCCGCCTCCCCCGCTACCGTCCCCCACTACCTCCCTCCTTGGGTCTCAGCTGTTGGTGTCGCAGTGGTGTCCGCTGTGGAGAAGATCCGTCGATGTCCAGTGGATTGCGTTTCGTGTTCGACTTTTTGCATTCTACGAGAAGTACTGCCCACACAAGTTATCGCTGGTGGACAAGGTGGTGTGGGAGTGGAAAGATGCAGAGGAGGGGTGCGAGGATGTCATGGCAACACTCGCTCGAAAATATGGAAAGGAACCTGATGTGTCGTTACAGACTGTTGTGCTGCGGCTGGTAGCGGACCCCACCGGTGCTACCGCACCACCACCGCTAAGCCCACCGAATCGCGGTGTCGCTTCGTTCCCGTCTGTCTACGGAGCGACAGTGCCTCCCCCCGCTCTCTTCGAGCAGACCATGAGGCCTACCAAAGCACAACAACAACAGCAGGACATCGATGCTGACAGCCTCCGTGGCATTCCCCGCGTGATGAGTGTGTCCTTCGAGCAGACCATGAAGCCTACCAAAGCACAACAGCAGGACATCGATGCTGACAGCCTCCGTGGCATTCCCCGCGTGATGAGTGTGTCATCGATGCGCAGCGGTGGTGGCGGTGGTGAAGGAACTACAGTACCGCTAACCTCAAGAGCGTTGGAAAAACTTAATGCACCGTTGATTGTGAATCGATCGGAAACAGTCGCACGATCGCTAGGGCAGACGTTTCAACACAGTACAACAAATCGCGTTGTTGTTCCTCCCGGTAGTGGCGTGCAACGATCACCCTCCCCTGATAACGGTGCCCACGCCATCCTCTCCGTCTCCTCCATGGCTGCTGCTGCATCAGCTGCTGGGCCTGGGTTTGGCGCAACAATCGGAGATGTACTCCGCTCCTTCGCTTTCAGCGTCACATTCTTCGATCGGTTTGCGGCAATGTACTTTCCTGCAGGCAGCGGTATCAACAGTGGTTGCGAGGATCCCGAAAAGGTGCACATGTTCCAGCGACTGATCCGTGCATACGCCCCTAATGAAGATGCGTTCTACACAACTCTGATCCATCGAGCCGAGCAGCGACGTTCAGCAGAGCAACAGATAGTGGGAGGGGTAGTGGGCAACGTGGGAGCAAGCCCAGTTGCCAGGGATGCGCCGCCTTCATCAACGTATCGATCTACCACTGCTGGACGACCTCGGCACAACAGCAGCAATCAATCCCTTTCGTCCCCAACAGATAGAGGAGCGGCTTATGATGTATCCTATGAACCATCGGAGCCGAATCAGTCGACCCCTTCCGCGAACCTCAAGTTTCACGTTGATCCAGCGTCTGCGTGGGGTCAGCGCAGCCCGCCGAGGAACCAACACAGCGAAGGCCAGCCGCCCTCTTCGGCTCTCACGATGCTACGTCGCTATCAAACACAATCCCAAGGAAGTAGCGCAGCCCCGTTCAGTAGCCAGTCCCGTGGTTACAACAGCCAAACAGCGCGCGGTGAGTTCATCATTGCGGACGACGATCTTAAGGCTGCCATCGTGGAGCCACTCACCAGCTCCATTCATCTTGACGGTAGTAGTAGTGGCAGTGCTCATGCAACGGTAGCGATGCTGCCACCCATGTTCTCCGCCAAGCGACCAGATGCATACTTGCCATCATCTGGTAGTCATCGCAATGGTACAAGAGGGGTAGGGGGGAGTTCAGGGGGGTTCACGAATCCTAAATCGTTCCTTAGAATATGAGGTGATACTTCTTGAGAGTAGCAATTGCTTGTTGCTCTCTCGTCGACGTTACGCTCAGAGTTGGTACGTTCGACAGAATGTTTTATTCACTTTTTCATTTTTGTTTCTTCCACAGGGCATTCAATTTGCCGTGTTTCTACTTTCTGACGTTTAGCATTGGACCCTAACCTTTTGCTTCTCACTTTTTCCCACACGCAACAAAGAGAATATTTTTTTGCATCAATCATACAAATTCGATCGTTCCTATTTCGTAGCTAGCACTCATACCACCAGCACACTCAACCCTTGAAAAACGTTCGAATGGACCCAGTGCTCCAGATTCCATTCGCGGAGGTGCCTTCGTCGCTGCTCCCTGCGTTCGGCTTCCTGCAGCCTTTAGCGTTGTACTTCTGCGATACCACAGTTCAGGTCGTGGGACGAGAGAAGAAGACATTGGCAACATTTGTGTCTAAGGACGCACTGTGCTTCGCAAAGAAAGACTCTGGGCAGCTTGCTCGTTGCATTCCATTCACTGCAATTCGCTCCCTTCACAGCAACTGCACTGGAGCGACCACCGCTCCAGCATCCAACGATGCTAAGCATGAAGTGTTCGTGATGTTCCTCCTTTCGCCCCAAGAGCGGACTGATTTGATCCTTGTTGGACCTTCGTGTGAAAAGTTTCTGCTGGCCTTCAAGCGCATCTGGGCAGCGACGGGATTTCAAGGACGGGCAGCGTGGGAGCAGGACCCGAAGCGATGGAAGCGTTTTACCGACTTCCAAAAGAATTACCGAATCCCCCAGAGTAGCAGGGAGGGGTCGCCTAGCATTAACGGCATCGACACGAAGGCGGCGGTGCTCAAGTCGCACAATGAGAGCATCCTAAGTCAAGACTTTCCTGATGAAGGCCAAGGAGGAGCATCATCACATGCGGCCGGAAACAACAACAACAGCATGACCCCGAGAACAACGACATTTCGGGATCCTGTGACAGGTACGGAGAGTCCATCCTACATTGCGATGGGGGATTACACGACCTTTAATCAGAAAGTTGAATTGCCGTACGTATCGTTTGCGGCAGATGAGCGTGTGGCGTTTCCACAGATGAGTGCTCCCGATCGTTCGTTATTTTACTGTGAGCGGCGTCATGTGTTCCACACCGGCGATGGCGCATCCACCAGCAGCGGAGCAATAGTGAACTGCTTTCTCATGCTCTCGGACAGTCATCTGTACTGCGCCGTGTCAGAAGTGCGGGTGCTTCGCTGCTGTTTGCTGAAGCACATTTCGAAGCTATGGTGGGTGCGAGACGTCAGCGAGGCGCCATTTTCAGCAAGTGGCACGATTGTGAATGACAAGACTAACGCGCACGCCGTGCTCATTCAGTTTGCTGAGCAGTCCGATGGACTGACGTCGCCGAGTTCCGGACAGCGTAGTAAGTTAGTGCGGGTTGAGCATGATGTGCTGCTCCTTTTCTCTCGAGAGGATGAGATGAAGGCATTCAGCGGGGTGCTTGAGCGGATCATGGTGCGTGCACATCCCACCAACGGGGCTCGGTTTGCTGCTAGCACCAGCCTTGGGCACACAAGTCCTATTCTGGCGCCTCAAGCTGGATTTCAGCTGACTGTTGCACCGTTACCCCAGAAGCTAAGCAAATCTGAATCTGATGAGTTAGCGCGAGCAAAGGAGAATGGAGGTGCTGGCAGTGCTAGCCCTGCAGGTCGTGACCCCTCCCCTAAAGCCCTTCGAAGTCCATCAGGGTCACCGCAGCTTGACCGTGCCAAGTCCACACTGCAATCGCGCAAGTCCGTCCTCAGCCAGGGATACTTAGGCTCTTTCCGTCAACAACAGTCTGCATCCGACGACTACACGGGCCTTATGAGCATTGTCCGTGAAGACCCACATCTTCAAGAGGAGTTCCCAGTCTCCGCGGAACTCAAAGAGCGACACCCTCCCCTACGGACAGGGTTTGTGTATTGGGCGGAGCGTGTCGTGTACCACCCCTCGCCCCTGCGGAAGCAAGCCGGTCAGCGCTCCTCTGAGATTGTTGTTGCTTTCTTGACCAAAACACAATTTGTGATTGGCTCCAACGGGCAGAACTTGAGAATTCTTCCCATTGCGTCGATTAAAGCGATTCGCGTGAAGACAATTGCTCGAAAATCTGGTGAGCACAACAGGCAGGTGATTGTCCTTGTCGGTAACCAGCAGGAGCATGACGTGTGCATCGAGGTTGATCGAGAGGAGGAGGGGCGTGTGATGCTGCATCAGCTCTTGAACGTCATTAAGAAAGCGGATCCCTACAACGTCCCGGCCATTAAGTCATTCTCAGATGTAGAGGCGGAGGGATTTCGTTTTGAGGCAAACAAGTTTTACAAACAGCCCGACCTTGACTTGCCGCTTAGCAACGATACAGTTGCCTACCGCAGGGAAATTCGTCAACGAATCCTCAACCTTTACAAGAAATACCAACCTCAAAAAGTAGATCGAGTGGACCCGCTCATGAAAGAATTTGCAGGAAAAGAACTCGAGTTGATCGAGAAGATGCGTGAAAAGTTCGGCGCAAACAGCACAGAGTTGGACAAGACGAACGATGATCTTTTCGGATACCGTCGGCGCCTTGTTGCTTACTGCGAGAAATACTTACCTGAAAGCATCGACTCGGTGGACCGTGTGTTGAGGGAGTACCGAGGTCAAGAGGATCGAATGTTTGATATTCTCGTCAAACGCTTTGGCCCTGAACCAAAAGATCCTGTCATCACTCCAGCCGCGAAAGAATCTGCGTTGCGTCGAGAGCAGAGTAAAGTGTTCTTGGGCAAGATGCCGGCAAAGGAACGACTATTGCGCATTTACAAACAGTATCAACCTTCCAAGATTGGCATGATTGATGAAATTTTGCAGCGCTACGAAGGCCATGAGGAAGTGCTCTTCCGAAAATTAGAAAAGCTGTACGGACCAGAGCCGGAGGCAGACGCTGAGACCATCTCAAAGAAGTCAACTGCAGCTCTGAAGAAGGCACCTGACCAACCAGCTGCAGCTAGCGAGCTTGACACTTGGAATGGCGTGTTATTGGGGGAGAGAGTGGCGGCCATGTGCCGTCGCTACACCCCTGGAAAGGTGCACACCATTCCGGAAGTGCTTGAGCAATTCAAAGGAAAGGAGAAGTTGCTCCTAGATGGCCTGGTTAAGAAGTACGGTCCCGAGCCGATCCCCACCACTCCACAGTCTCGCGATCGGCTGGCTGCCTTCTTTGCGAATCATATGGCGGAACGAATGCCGGATGAGCGCCTGAATGAAATATTATTGTCGTTCCGAGGTTCCGAGGGGGAGCTGTATGAAAGTTTGGCAAAGCGTTATGGCGCGACAGGACCCTTCACTGCGAAGGGAGGTGTTGCATCGATCGTCAAACCCAATCAAAAACAACATCGCAAACAGTCCGTAGTCGCCACAGATTCCTCCGATGATGAGCCAGACGCACCAGCCGACGACAATGGGGATGCCACGTTTGATGTGTACGAAACGAACTCCACTGGCACCGGGGCGCCCAACAACAGCAGTGCGGATGGCAGTCGAGCGTTAACGTCCCCAACTGGCGAAGTAGAACGCATGCGATCAGCCCGCCGCCGTCGTGCCACGAGCGCATTGACCGCCGGCGCGATTCGAAGCGCCAAGAAAGAAGACAAATTCGAAGCAGTGGTGCTTGAGAAGATGGATATGTTAACCGAGTTGCCGTTTGCAGAGGTGCCTGTTCCTATGCAACACCTCTTTCCCACCTTTGGCGGCCGGGCTGCGATCTTTATGTTTGAGCGCGTGCTGCACTGGGAGCCCTCTACTCCACCAGCACTGCGGTTTATGTACATGACCTCGTCCCATATCTACATTTCCTCGTCAGAGACTATGGTGCATCGATGCTTTCCTATTCGTGAACTACGCGGTGTATACATGACCACGAAGCGGACAGATCAAGCCTCCCAATGTAGCGTGCTCCTAAAACTTCAACCATACGAGCACGACTGTTTCTTTAGCGTGGAAACTGACTTTGAGGCAAAGAGGTTTGTATGGATTCTTCTTGAAGTTCAGCATAAGTACTTGCAGCAAGCCGCGCAGTGCCGTGTGGTGCCAGTATCGAGTCTCCTCGCTCCCGGTATTGATGCGCAGTGCGACTTCGAGGCAAAGAGGTTTGTATGGATTCTTCTTGAAGTTCAGCATAAGTACTTGCAGCAAGCCGCGCAGTGCCGTGTGGTGCCAGTATCGAGTCTCCTCGCTCCCGGTATTGATGCGCAGTGCCGGCCAAAAGAGGGATTTGGAGTTCAGATTGAGCCTGTTCGTAAGCGCCATCGTGCCCTTAACGATGGGGATGCTCACGGCTCCGTTGCCCTGGGCGAACTCTTTTCACGGCTTCACGAGGCGGTCATCGAGAAGAACATCGACATCGAGGAGGACGCAGAGATGGAAATTCAGGAAGCGGCGTTGATGACAAGGAAGTCTCGTGGCGTGCTAGAGCTGAGCTCGAAAGACAAGAAGGTATTTGGACATGGCGGGTCAACCCGCCTGCAGCACCAGGCCCTTCGTGCCCGGCTAGGATCTGCGACATCGGGAGATCTTGACGAGGTACAGCTCGGTGTATCAGACTACCAAGCCGCAATGCTAACCGGTGGAGATGCTGGAACCCGACGGCCGGGAGACACCAGAGCTCGCTTCGCTCATCGTGGTATCGATGAAAACCCCAACGAGCGAGGTGAAAACGGCATTCCTTTCGAGACACGTGAGGCGCAGCGCCGCCACCTTAACCCCGTGCAACGTGAGCAGTTCTTCTTGCACTCTCACTCAGGCATTTACGGAACGGCCGTGAGTGGAAGCCTTAATGGTGCGGCTCGAGGAGATATGTTCGCTGTCAACGGCGACGTCGATGGTGAAATTGCTCAAGGCCCAATGGCGTTTGCTGAAGCAGATGACCCACTTGCTGCTCACATCCCAAGCAATCATAACGCAGACGGGGGGTATCGTGGATCGTCTATCACTTCATCCTCCGGCATTGGTGCGCATCAACACCTATCCCACGAGGAGCAACTCATGCAGTCAGGCATCCTTGGGATGAGTGAAGTTTACGAGCCGTCTCCCCTGGACCGTATGGGTCTGTTTGGTAAGACGTCGACCACCACACCATCGCGTCCTCCACCGAAATCAGCGTTTTCGACGGGACTAGTGACGCCGCCACCGCCGCAAAATGTCCTTTCCGTTCAGCACTTCAAGGGCACGAGTGCGGTCGGAAGTGACAAACGAAAGCTCATGGAGGCTGCGCAAAATTCCATCCACCGAGCGCTTGGTCAACAGACCGGGGGCCGCGTCACGCACATCCACACAATGTCTCCACTGTCACCACAGGATGGGAACAGCATCGCGCACTACGCCAACGTGGCGGTAGCGCCCCCTCCCAGTCAACAGATGCAGTTCCATCACTCAATGAATACGAGCGGAGGTGGTGACTTCGATGATTACATCGCAGGTAGTGCGAGGAAACGGTAGGACCGCGAGGAAAGGCACCATACCTGTTTCCACGTCAACAGTTTTTTTAAGAGGTCAGATTAGAGTTGTCTGTCGTTGTTGTAGTGTTGTAGAGCGATCAATTTGTGTTTCAACTCTGTTCTGCGTTTCCCGTGACGTACCTCGATTGCATGCATCATCTTTGTCGCTTCATCATTTTTGCGACCTTACACACGAAAAAAGGAAGAAAACAATCACATCGGGACAAGAATGTCGTCGGCATCGTCCTCTCGTCGAGTGGTGCAGCGGTACGGTGCTGGTGGTGGCGGTGGTACTGGCGGTGTGAGCACATCAGCATCGTTGACGAGCCTCGATGGTGACGAAGCATCAACGCCAACACGAGGAACGCCAGTTGCTGCGAAGAAGCAACCGAAGCCCAACAGTGCACCCCACAACAATACCAACGGTAACTCCTCCGTACCTTCAGGCCGAGTCGTAGACAGCAACCAAACGCCAGCGCGAGACGCCAGAAATGGCAACAGACGAAGTAGTAGCTCCGCTTCAAACTCAACGCAGCAACAAGATGTTCGCGTGTCTTCTGCCGGCAGCATTGTCTCACGAGTGAGGATAGACGTCGCCACTCACAGACACGCTCAAAAGACGCCGGGTGGCGGTGGCTCTGATCCGCAGCGGCAAAGCAGAGAGAGCACGGCAGCCGCGTCGTCCGCTGCCATGACCGCTGGATCTCATCAGTCCATTTGTCGCATGGAAAGAGAGCTTGGCCGGTCTCTTCCTTTGAACGGTGCAGGGTCACACGTCATGCTATCTGCGTCGGACTTGAAACAGGTGAGAGACACAGAAACGTTGCAGTTCTTGCAGCAGAATTCAGAGCTGTTTGTGAAATACTTTCGAGAGACGCATCCTTCCTCCGCCAATCCTACTGCGACAACTAGTAGTAGCACCAATGATGAAGTAGACGAGGTAAAGAAGAGAACAAGCCACACTGCCGACGATCTTGCCCGCCAAGTAAAGGTGTTATGCGAAGAAATTGAAACATTTATCACCGCGGTGGACTACGAGGGAAAGGAGTACCAAGTGCAGGTGGGAGATGACGGCGTTCTCCCTATCCCTGTAGATGTGGGCGGCTTGTGGGACCAAGAAGACCAAGTTGTGTATGCAGATATGGAGGACTTCACTGAGGATGAGCTGCGTGCGTTCAACAAGGAGTTTGGTATCACGTCTGACGAAGATGACACTGGGGCTGATGGTGGCGATGATGCTGATATGATGGAGGAGACTGATAGTCCATCTCAACCAGAAGAAAGTGAAACTGATGATCATCAGGGTTCCGACAGTAACAGCAAGGAGGGATCTGCAACCACACCACGCACACCAACAGCGCAAAGTGATAGCAGCGGCCTTTCGACGGAAGATGCTATCAGGAAGCGCTTCGACGACCACCGGAAATTGCTTGCCCTCACCGGAGAACTCGCCCTCCAGCGAAAGCTGAATGCAGTTGTCGCGCACCACAAAGGAGACAAGCCGCGATACATGTCGTCTACCACTGCGTCTACGAATCTAAGTGGAGCGCCCATGCTCCCCCCTAGCCCCCCTCCGGCCCCAGCACCACCGGTTAAGAAGTTTCAAGTACAGTACTGCGGAAGCAACCGACCATCGGGTGGTGCCCCTCTTCGTGTGGTGGATATGCCTCCGGTCATACCAGTGAGGGAACAACGACAAACGTTATCAAGAGACGAGGAGCAACGCATCAGCTTCCTGCTTGATCACGATGATTGGGAGTCGCTGTCGATGGACCAGGTGGATGGTGTGGAGGGACGTGGAGGGGGAGGAGAGGAGACGGCATCGGTTGCTACCACCCGCAAGACTGCGGCCACCTCCGCACTTTCCTACGATCGAGCATCAGCGTCAAGCTACGCGCCAAGCAGTGGCGGGTACAAAGCCGATACACAATCCCAGCAGCGCCTTCGGGATATTGAGTCTCAGCTGGAGATGCTACAAAATATTCGCGATGAAGAAGCAGCGCTGGTGGTGAACGATGCTGGCGGCCCTCCTGATCGCCTACTCGGGACAGCGCCTCCGCCTCCTTCTTCGTTAGGGTCCAAGGGATCAACGCCACAAACAAGTGTTTCCAGAAGCAACGCTGCCACCTCAACGAGAGGAGGAGCGAAGCCATCGTCGATTGCTGCAGGCTCCTCCTCTGCTGCGATGGCCCCGATGACTGCTGCAGCTGAAGCTGAGAAAGCAGCTGCGCAGAAACGCAAGGCCATGGGCGATGGGTACCTGAAGAACTATCGAGAGGATAAAGCAATTCGACAACAGCTCGCTGCCATCAACGGGAAGCTTTCTGCCATTTCTTCGGAGATGGACACGCTCATGACGCCGCCGTTTTCATTCAACACAACGTACGAAATGGAAACGAATCCAAGTGAATGGAAATGGCCAGATGAGCTACAGAAACCCTCTGAAGACGCCATCCAAGCATTGCTGAGTGTGGCAACACGAGAGCAGCGCAGTGCGCAGCGAAGTCGATTTATGGCCACACTTCCTGGAGCCCCGGAGGGTGCGTCCACAGCATCGCGTGTTCTCGTGAACAACTTCATTCCTGCCGAACTGCAAGACGCTGCACGAGAGGCAGAAGAGGCCCAACAACGAGGTGATGTGGTGGACCACGAAACTGCTCCTCCACCCGCAAGTGGGTCGTTCCATGAGCAGCTTCGAGAGCAATTGCAACGAACTCGCGCACTGGCACAACAAGTGTCGCAACTGATGGACAACGGTGTTCACAATTCCTTGGCACCCATTGTTGACGCAGTCGATGCTACTGATGCAGTCGAGGATGCAGATGATGATGACACTGTCCCACCAACCGACGACAACCCTGCCATTTTCCAGTTACACGACCAGTTGCATGATCAACTCATGAGAGCGCAAGCTCTTGTGAAAGAGTTGGTCGACATGGAAGACGAGGACGATCGTGAGACGACAAGAGTTTAGAAAAGAAGACAGTGGCGCCCGTTTGGATCTCAATGACGTGAAAGTGAAATCCTGAGCCCACTGCAGTTATTTTAGTTGTAGTGTAAACCTTTGCGTTCCAGGTCTCAAATTCAAAGATTGTTTTTTTACTAACCACACGCGTGTATTGTCATGATGATTGTTCATCGCCATCAAACCTTTTCATTGTGCTCCTCTCTGCCAAACAACAACAACAACAACAACAACCACAAAGCAAACCCGCCAAACAACCATTCTCGGAGTTTTATCACTCCCATCATCAGTGATACTGCTAGCTCATACTTGTAAAAAGTCATGCTTGCCTCACCACTTGCTGCCGCACGGCAAGACACTGTCGCTTCCACGTTCCGTCCCCCGATGACGCTCCTGCGCAGCGTTCCGCCACAGTCTCGCAAGACTGGGCTAACTGCTGCCGCCGCGCCGTGGACGCCACAGGCTACCAAGTCAAATGCCGTCGCCCCCTCTCACAACGGACCAAAGCCGCCTGCACCACTTCACTCCTCTCCCCCACTTCAACCTGCACAACATAATACTGTGCCCCCGCCTGCTGCCCTTGGTAACAGCCCGGCCCTCCAGCCCTCTGCCATTCGCAGCCGCGACCTTCCAACACTCACCCTTGAGGCCTCACCGCTGTCCATCGCGTCGTCGCCCCTTCTCGCCACCACCCCCCTTGCAACGTCTGCGCTGGTGATCACGGAGGAAGCGATGATCAGCGGTGTATACACCTTCGACATGTTCCAGTCCCTTCGTCACGACTGCGCCCACACCCCCCAACGCGTCTTGAACTGGGTGGTGCAGCTGTATCGCACTCAACCTACCCTGAAGGTGCCACCCCATTTAGTGCTTACCGTAGATGAGCCTATCGTGGACGATGCCTCGGGTCTCATGAGCCGCCCTACTGTCGTGCGTCGCCGCCCGGTGCGTCAAGTCCACCACAAGGTGATGTCTGTGCTAAGCCGTGTCACACCGCAGAAGTACCCAGAGCTGCAGAAGGAACTCCTTACCCTGCCACTCAAGCAGACGACAGACACCGAGCTCAAGGAGGTCGTACGTGTATTCTTCGAGAAGGCTGTTCAGGAGGAAAAGTTCAGCCCTCTCTACGCCAGCCTGGTCGCAGACATCTGCAAAATCACAGATGCGGAACGTAGCCTCGAGAAGGAGCAGCGTGACAAGTTGCTTGCGTCTCGCATCCGCATCGAGCTCCTTACCACGTGTCAAGAAGAGTTTCAGCGGCCCATTCAGTTGTCCGAGGACGATAAAGTCGACCCCATCACAGGCAAGGCCTTGGAGCCACAAGTCATCGACAGTAAGCGTGACAGGCTGAAGCGTCGGTTATGCGGCAACATCAAGTTTGTTGGCGAGCTCTACAAGAAGAAGCTGGTCACCGAGCGTGTTGTCAGCCTCATTCTCGACCTCCTGGTGGGTGACTTTGATCCCCAGCGTCCAACGGCTAAGGAGGAGTACGTGTTTGAGGTGTTCCAGACCCTCCTGAAGTGTGTTGGTGTCGTGTGCAAAGAGTCCAACCCTGAACTCCTGCGCAAGAACATGAATGCTGCTCGCAAGATCTTGTGCCACCCCACGGCTCGTATTCGTTTCCTGATGATGGACTTGGAAGATATGGAGCGCCGCGGTTGGGTTCCGCGTGAACGGTTGATGACCATGGAGGAGCGCGAAAGGGAGACGATGGAGCGTGATCGACGAGGGTACGAAGAAATCGAACGCCGTGCTCGTGCACGCCAAGTGGAGCTCGATGAGTACGTCCTCTCCAACGCCATGGGCCACCACAACGCCTCCAGTAATTCGTTATCCACGCCGACCAGTGCACCACATTCCAATTCGCAGCACCAGCAGCAGCAGCCGCAGCGTGGGTCGTCCTTCTCTGCAACGCACACCTCCCAGCGCCCGCCTGTACTGAATGTGCTGAGCCGCGCCGCCCCTGAGGTGAAGCACCCCCACGGTACGCCAACTGCCAGCCCCGCGAAAGGAGGCCGTGTCTTCTCAGCTGCCACCAACAACCCAAGCACTGTTCCCACGCCGAACACACCAAGCAGCATTCCCTCCTCCCCAAGTCTACTCATGACGCCACCTCCCAAGTACCAGAAGAACCCCATCAACCCCGACCGCAGCCCAGTGGTTCACCCCTCCGCAAACTTGCACAGCATTCCGCATGTCTTCAGCGCATCCGGTCTTAATGAGTCTGTTGCCAGCAGCAGTCAGAACGGTGGGATGGGCCGCACCAGCTCAACGAATTCTATTGGGAGCCTGAGCAACATGGTCGCATCGCCCCTATCGCCTAATGCACCGCCACTTCCCCTTCATGAACTGACCAATGTCCTCATGACTCAGTTCGCCGCCAACAAGAATGTTGACGAGGTCCTAACCACGCTGCGAAACATCACAATCCCCCAGCGCGTTTGCGTCCTCACGCTGTGGCTGCGCCGTGCGTGCACGACGACGAAGCTGTTCACGGAGCGTGATCAAATCTGTGTTCTCTTCTCCACCATCATGCAGCTCGCGAGTTCCCGGGACAAGGCAGTGCTATCACCGCAAGACCTCTCCACTACTTTCTTGGAGTGGATCCGTTACGACGTGGAGCGAGGGCAATTCAGCAACTGCCCTCGTTTGTTCGCAAACATTGGCTCGATGATTCTGCAGACATACCAGAAGGGCAGCATGCCCTCTAACATTGACGCTAACGCACAGGAACTTACCAAGGGTGTATTGAATGGGATGATGTTCACGGTTCTCCTTCGCGAACTTCACGCCCACGAGTCGGCGCAGGCAATCCCCACTCTGGTGAAGGATGCCCAGCCTATTGTGCAACAGATTTTGAGCTTCCTTCCTGATCGCTCTCTGGGCCCTAAGATGGATGTACTACTCGCGATGCAAAACAGTTTCCGTATCCTCAAGTTTGTTCTTTATGGCGACGGTGCCCTCACTCGTGCCCAGACGCCACCAACACCCTCACTGCGTGGCAGCCCCATGAACGAGTCGTTTGGCTCATTCGACGCATTTTCTCAATGTTTGATCTTCCCCAAGGTTGCTGAGGACGTGGAGTTTGCCCTCTACCGACGCCTGCGTGAGGCTCCTGACGGCAACAGCTGGCGTGAGCAGGCGATCCAGATGGCGATGAGCCAAGTGGGTGGAGCGGGTAACACTGGGATTAATAACCCCGTATCACGCTTGACCCAATTCATGAAGGTTGTGGGAACATTGCTCACAGTGCTGCATCCCAAAGATGCCCATCAGCCTCTCACAACGAGCATCAAGAGTGAAGACTTGGACGCGGTGGTCCACTCGATCATCAACAAGCGTAAGAACGCCATTGAGTACCAATGCGCCGCGGTGATTGAACTGATGTCACACTTCACCTACAGCGTTGCGAACATTACGACGCCTGCCACAGCGGACTCACCAAGTCGCACCTCGATGAGCCCCTCGATGTCCGCCTCGACCTCCGTCATGCTGAACTCAAGCTTAGCGGAGGCTGCGGGGAGTTGGGCTAACATTGAAACGAGAATGACGAAAATGATGGGCATCTTCCGTCGATGGAGCGCTGACCATATCATCCAAGGCCCAGCGGTGCTTGAGCTCCTGAAGAGCATCCATGAAGGCGACTGCGGCCCGCACACGCATGCGGATGAGATTGTTGCCGCGTCTCAGCGTCAACCCCTGGAGTCGATCTTCACACTCCAGTACAACTTTATGGTGGAGTCTTCGTGGTCAGCCGTTCTCCAGATGCTTGCCGCATCGTAAGAAATGAGATAGTGACCATTCCATCATTGAGTCCAATCACAACAACCCAGTTCAGCGATAACGAAAAAAAAAGTTTACCAGACTTCACAAACCATGTCACACAACACAAAAAAAACGTTTATGAAGGAGATTCATTGTATGTGCTTTCTAACGATGTTCGACATTGTGCTACTTGTTGAAGTCCTAGTTTTTCGCTGCTTAAGCCAGCACAAAGTATCCAATTCATTTGTGATTTAACAGACACACCCTCTTGTATGGTAATAGATGTGATTGCTCCTCATTTACTTGATGCGCCAGAGTTTCGCTACACTACGAAGAAGAATACAGCATTAAAGAGAGGGCCATCGAAAAGTCGACATTAGAACAACCCTTTTTACGAATGGCTAACTTATGGGGTCGTGATTTGTACGCTGTCATTTTCGGTGCCAGCTTTGCCTTTTTTGCCATCACCTTCTTCGCTGCGTGGGCAACGAGCGCGTACATATTCCGCAGAGTGTGGCCTCGATTTATGGTGCAGGAGAAGGCCGATTGGGCAAGTCGGGTCAACTCCCAACTTCATGCCCTCGTGGTCGTGGTCGGTTTCCTCTTTACTCTTGGTTTCTCCGACTACAATCACAGCACTTGGTACAACGAGGAGGGAAACAGCACAGTGCCCTCCAGTGTCATCATGTCCATCAGCCTTGGGTACTTTGCTTTTGATTTTCTTGTGCTCGTGTACTACCGAGTGCCGCTGTGGGTCGTGTTCGTCTTCCATCATATCGTAGCCAGTGTTCCCTACTTCACGTACCTGTTTCACCCCTGTGAAGCTGGGAACATTGTTCTCAGTTGCTTCTTGCTGGTAGAGTTCGCGACTTTTTTCCTCAATTTTCAAACGTGGATGGAAAAGCTCGGGCATGTACGAACACGGTTGTTCACATTAATGTTCTACTGCACGTATGTGGCGTGGTTTCTCACCCGTGTCTTGCTGCCTGTGTTCCTCCTGTACGTCGTGTGGAAGATCTTTTTCAACGATGTGACGCAAGCTCGAGGCCTCCAGTCGTGCTTGATCCCTGGCCTTGTGTGTTCGCATCTGATTACACTTTTCTGTTGGGTGGTGTTCTTTTTTGTGTTGACTCCTGAAGTCATCCAGCGGTGGCGTGAAACACCAGAGGCGGTCGAAGCGCGTCTTCAGGAGGCAAAGAAGCGTCGTCGGCATCTGTTGAATGAAGCCCGGGCCAACTCGCCTCATGCAGGATCACGACCAAGTTCCACTGTACCCGGAATGCGTCGCCCACCATCATCACTCTCTGTTCAAGGCACCAACACACCAACCAACCCAACACCGGAAGCTGAAGGGTCTGGTCGTGTGTCGGCGTCAGGCAACGCCCTGGAGACTTCAGCTGTCGATTTTGATGTGGAGCAGCAACGTTCCACCCGAGAGCCGATCGACATGAGCGATGATAACAGCGATGATGACATCATCAACCCGCAGCGCAGCAACAGTGCCACCGTGGTGGACGCGCCGCTAGAGGGGCGTGACTACGAGCTCATGATGCAGACGATGCTTGCGGATAACCCATACAGAACACGTCCTGACCATCGACGTGAGTTGCGGACAATGACGTTAGAGGAACTTCGTCGGGAGGGTATCTCGATGGACCGGCGCACGACTGCGTACGCAACCACAACAATTCGGTTGTAAGAACACGCAAGCTACTGCATTGGCACGCCCTTGATGTACATCTTGGCGTGGTGCGCGAAATTCCTCATTTCGTGGTACTTCTCTTTCTCGATGGACCGGCGCACGACTGCGTACGCAACCACAACAATTCGGTTGTAAGTATACTGCTTTGGCACGCCTTTTGATGTACATCTTGGCGTGGTGCGCACACATCCTCATTTCGTGGTACTTTCTTTCTTGTTTGCCCGTCGAAGTTTGAATATTATCGCTCCTGACAAGGTTATTTGCTGCCAAACCTTTTTTCTCTGTGCATCGCTGCGAAACCAATTGCCAAATTTCAGCTTTGCATTTCGACTGCTGCGCACACAATTGGATTTCTTTCGGTTTGTTGTTGAAAAGCATTTGTTGAATCCTTGTAGGAGAGAGATTGTCTCGTTGATGCCAAACTCTCCAGTCGTGGGAGACGTTGTTGCCGATGAAAACGGCCGAGAGGAAATCATCGGTGCACCTTCACCTGACCCTGTCGTCGTGCCGTTGCCTGAAAACAAGCTTCCCATTCATTACATCGAACGACACATCGCAGGCCATTGTCGACGCCTCGAGCTCCTCCGAGAACTCGTTGCCTATGTCCCGTTTCTCATCCTGTTCATCTTCTACGAA
>CYKH01001409.1:36014-60325 GCA_001460835.1 Bodo saltans
CTTATCGAAACACGACTCGCTGTCGTGGAGTTCTTTACGTACACACCCGCCCTGAACCTTTTTTCGTCCTTCAAGTCCTTTACCGAAGTGACGATCGGTGGACGCATTGAGACATATGTGCAATCACAAAACTTCAAGCTCTGGACACCACATTTAGCAGGGTACACCGTGTTCTTCGTGATCTTTATGATATCGGTGCTGTTGTATTCTTTTGCACTTGTACGAAATGTTCGCAGGGCAGCGCGAGTAGGAGCATTGTGGTCGCAGTGTCTCTTCTCCGGCTGGTTCTTTCTCGATGTCGCCAACGTTCTGATTTTCTACGCCGCCTTCGTTGTGCACATTGTTTGGATCGCACAGAGTGTGTCGACGAATGTACAAGTGTGGTATCCGACGTTGGAGCAACGAGATGCGTATCCGCAAGAGTTGGAGTTTGTTCTCTTTCTCTATCAGATGGAGCAATACTTCAATGCCACCAATACAGTGCTTTGTTTCCTCAAGTTGATCAAGTTTACATCCCTTCACAGTGATGTGAGTGCCGTGATTGGAACGTTGCAGCGGGCCAAAGATACAATGCTAAGCGTCCTGATCATTTTCCTCCTTGTGGTGCTTGCCTATGCTGTTGCCGGCACCATTGTCTTTGGTACGTTTCTCCCAGATGATTACAGCACGGTGACCAAGTCCTTCTCATCACTTCTTCGACTGCTTGTTGGTGACTTTGATTACGAATCGATGCGCCTGGTCAACGGCGCGATTGCTGGACTATTCTTTTGGAGCTTTGTCATTCTCGCACTATTCCTGATGCTGAGCTTTATTGTTGGTCTGTTGGCATCTGAGTTCGGTGAGGAGCGTGAGCGTATCGATGAAAGCAAGAAGAGAACGCTGCAACAAGAGGAACACGACAAGCGACTTCGAGAAGAAGCAGGCGACGCTCATCATCGGCCTCCTTCCCTTTCCACACGATTCAAGTTGTGGTGTAAGGCGCTACGAGCCGCCCCGAAAGACACCATCCAAGAGAGATTCGATGTGATACTGTTGTGGATGAGAGCACCCCGCTACATGCGTCGACTGGAGCGAGCTCTCGTAGAGTACACAGCCGCTGAGGCATCCAAGTTTACTGCCGCCACGGCAGGTCTGGATGCGCGAGTGGTTGCCAAGAAGAGGAAGCAGTTACGCCGTCATCGAGTAACAGCAGAGAGGATGATTGACATCGTCACGGAGTATCGCAAGAAGCCGATTCCCCGCTCATTGGTCGCCAATTTTTGGACAAGAGCCACCGCGGAGATGTCGTACGATAAAGAAGTATGCGACGACAATGCAGATGATGTTGCGTTACAAAGCATGAAAGACGCAGTCGATCATGTCTTGACGGATTTGTTTGGACTCGTCGCTGTTGGTTCCCGAGATGGCACCCTAGCGAACGCAGAACTTGAGCACTATCGATCTAGTAAGACCCTTTGGAATAGCATTCAAGATACAGCTGCCGCGGCACCTGGGGGTGCTTCCACAGCTGCTGATGACACGCAGGCAGAGCGCACCGCAGACGGCAACGGGACCTCTGCTACTGAGGGCGAGGGAGCGCAGCGGCGCCAGCAGTATTCACTGAATAGCACCGCTGCTGCACATGAAGCACTTCAAGTTCGAGATGCGTTGTTGCACGAAGAACAACTGCAAACACAACTTCGTGCGCTTGATACAATGGTGTCACGCCTGGAGCTTTGTGTGTTGGAGGCTGTGATTGCCGTCAACCTTGGCCCTGATGCTTTGCGGCAATCAAATGTTCCCTCACCACCGACGGGCCGCCGTGAGCCCTCTGAGGGGCATCATGCTCCGTTTTAGTGATTGAAGAGGATCGTGTTTGTTCACTCTCACGTTCGATAGATCATCGTTCCAATACATATTTTGTTCACACACTGTTCAGTGACGATAAATTTCCCCACACGGTAGGCATTTCGATTTCATTTCATTTGCATTTGTTTTGTCAAAGCATAGTCAAGTTCGGAAAGGACGAGAGAAATCAAATTTTAGGACAACCTTAAGAGGGAAAATGCTCAGGGCACTTTCACTCCTCGGCGCCAGCGCCTTCATTGGTGGTGCCACACACGCTGCGTACGTCAGTGAATCTAGTGCCGCTGCGGTTGCATGCAAACCTGCAGCAAAGAACGAGTGCGCCTTCTCGCCCGATGAGTTCCGTGGCTTCAAGCTCATCAGCTCTCGGTACGAATCTCACGACACCAGGCGATTCTACTTTGCCCTCGATGGCGACTCCACCATGAATCTTCCTTTCGCATCGTGCGTTGTGTGCAAGTACACCGATGTCGACGGCAAGGACATTACCCGCCCCTACACCCCCATTAGCGACAACTCCACCAAAGGGCGTTTCGAGCTTCTCATTAAGAAGTACCCCAAGTCTAAAATGGGCACCCACATCTTCCAGCTGCGCCAGGGCGAAGAGCTCCTCGTCAAGGGCCCGTTCAAGAAGTTCGACTACTCCGTCAATCAGTGGTCACACGTCGGCATGATTGCCGGAGGCACTGGCATCGCCCCTATGTTCCAGGTCATCCAGGGCATGCTGCAGAACCCCAAAGATAAGACGAAGATCTCACTCGTGTACGCGAATAACGCTAGACGCGACATTCTCCTCGCGAATGAGCTTACCGAGTACCAGAAGACCTACCCTAACTTCAACCTCTACATTACCCTGCTGGAGGTGCCAAAGCGGTGGTTGGGCGGCATTGGCTACATCAATAAGGAGATGGTCGAGGCCTTCATGCCCAAGCCCGGTGAGAAGAATACGAAGATTCTTGTGTGCGGTCCCCCACCGATGATGAAGGTGATTTCTGGCGACAAGGAGTTCCCCGCAGGTAAGGCACCCATCCAGGGCACCCTATCCGGTCTGCTGAAGGATATGGGATACACCGAGGCCCAGGTGTTCAAGTACTAGGACATTGTGTGGTGTTTGCCCCTTGTCACGTAGAAAACACACTCTGCACGTCGTTGTCAAACCCCCTTTGCTCCTCTCCCGGTTCCACATTGTACTGTCTGCAGCTGTGCATTCATACTTGTTGTTGTTGTTGCGGTAAGCACCCGTCGTTCGCTCGGCATTGAAGTGAAGGCAACTACATGTCTTTTTTTTTCTGTTTTCCTCCCTATGTCTTTGTTGTTTTTATGGGCTCATTTTTTTTCTTTCCTTTTGCTTGGGTTTCAATTTTGTTGACGCTACCAATGTCGAATTGTAAAACGTGAGGTTTGCCAACAAGAAGAAAAAGTGGTGACAGGGAGTAGTTGTTAGGGCAGTGAAGCGGTGCAGAAATTTTCTGCTGAGCAAGGAAGTGTGTGTGCGAGATGATGCGGCTGAGTTAACAACTCACAACAACCAACACATTCAAAGTGCTGCTATGATGCATGATGTCCTGCACGACTCCATTTTATTGTGCCATTCGTTCTACTGCCTTTTTTTCTCTCTTTTTACAAATTCTCCATACAAAAAAACTCACTTGAGTGAGTTCAATCGTCATCACACAACACCTTATTTTAAGCAAACTACCAACCACCTCCCACAATCGTCGAAGGATGTCTGCACCCGTCGACTCTCCATACACCATGAAGGATCAGGACAAGGACGCGAAGGCGCTCAAGCCCACGACCAAGTCGTACATGAACAAGCACTTTCTCAAGTCTCACGACGCCCGCATCATCCGTATTCTATGCGAGTTCCAGGAGCCCGCACAGCGCCTCAACAAGCACCAGGTGAAGGGAACCATTTTATTCTTTGGCTCTGCTCGCGCGATGCGCAAGGAAGACTTCGTCAAGACATACGCTGACATTGAGCGCCAGCACGCCGCTTCATTTGATGAGGCCACCAAGGCCACGTTGTCTGAGAAGCTTGCCGGCTTCAAGCGCGTGGAGTGGATGTGCGAGTGGGTCGACAAGTCTGAGGAGCTTGCCCGCATCCTCACGCACTGGGCTCTTACCTCAGAAACCCTTCGCAACCAAATGTCTCGCATTCCGGACTACCTTGACGTGTGCGAGGCGGATGCCCTTGAGAATGGCCAGCCCCTAGTCGTCACCACTGGTGGTGGTCCCGGCATCATGGAGGCCGCCAACAAAGGTGCCGCCTCTGTCCCAGGCGCCAAGACCATGGGCATGGGTATCTCCCTTCCCTTCGAAAACGGTCTGAACCCTTACGTCTCTGACGGCCTCGAGTTCGAGTTCCACTATTTCTTTACTCGTAAGTTCTGGATGATGTACAGCGCTCGCGCACTCATTATTGCTCCTGGTGGCTTCGGAACGATGGACGAGCTGTTCGAGCTGATGACCCTCAAGCAGACCAAGAAGATCCCAGACCTGCCGATTGTGCTGCTCTGCTCCACCTTCTGGAAGACCGTCGTGAATTGGCAAGCACTTGCCGACTTCGGCACTGTCTCACAGAAGGAAGTGGACTCACTCATCTTCGCCGACACCCCCGAGGAGGCCCTGACACACATTAAGGCATTCTTCGAGAAGAACGCTGATGGTGCCAAGTACACCCTTCCCAGCCCTCAGTCGAAGCCTGTTAACCATGGTGACGCCCCTAGCCCACTTAAGGTCTAAAGGCGCGTTTCCATTCTTTAAAAGGCGGAGGATGACCTCATAGCAGCTTAGTTGCAGCTTGGGGTACAGAGAAGAAGAAGATGTGCACTCTTCCCGAGCAGAGAAATGCATCTCTATCAAAACAACAAACACGAAAACAAATTTCGATCTTTTTTTCCTTTTTTTTTTTTGTTTCGGTTATTCTGCGCGACCATTTCCATTTGCGTAAAGAAACAAACGTGTGGCTTCTGTTTTGGGTGTGTGCCAATGGCGAATAGAGATATTGCGTGATTGGGTCTGATTCGTGTATTTTCTTGCTATCTTTTATGTTGGTGGAGAGTAATGTGTGTGGGCCGAGGTGCAGTGCCTGTCTTACAGTAAGTAACCCATCACAATACCCCCAAAAGGCCAACACCCACTCATAGGAATATGATCGTTCCCAGCGGCTGTCCTCCCATGGACCCCACTTCCACCACAAAACGGAGGAGGGGAGTCGCCCCTCTCTCCCTCACCTGCCTCACCACCAGCACATCAACACCAGCAAGCAAAGATATCGCCTCTCAGCGGAGTCCCACTCCATACTTAGCGGACGATGCCGATTACGCTGCGTTCCGGCAACAAGAAGTCACGTGGCTGCGTATGATGCATGACCACGTCACAAAAGCTCTTCCCAAGGACGTCTACTTCGATCCCACACTCCGCAAAACGAACGAAGCCGCATTGCTTGCAATGGAGGTGGACAAAGCATCCGAGGCGATCATGACGACCCAAGAAGACAAAAGAAGCAGACGAATTGCAAGGAAAGCAACCCTCGGTGCTGAGGGGGTTCAAGATGAGAGCAGCTTAGCAACCCTCGGTGCTGAGGGGGTTCAAGATGAGAGCAGCTTCCCGACGTCGTCGAGCGTCACCGACTCAAAAACTGATGTGAGCGCTAAGAAGACTGCTGCCTCACCCACCCCGCCTGTCTCACCAACCGTGTTGTGGGGGAAAGCACTTAACGGTGACATGCTTCGGCGTGTGTTCACCTCCGTCCAACGATTTCGTGCAAGGGGCGATGAGAAGGCACTTGACCTCGCTGCTCGTGTGATTGATAGAATGTTGTCCCTCCGCAAGCCGAGGATGTTGCGGTGTCTTCTCCGCAGCTACTTGGACGACGTGATGCTTCTCTTGCAAGTATTGTACCCATCTCTGAGCAAGAGGAGAAGCGGAGGCTTTCCAGAGGCGTTGCTGACGTCGGTAGCGACAATCCACAGCACCGCCCAACCAGCGGCGAAAGGTACCACCACCACGCCGTCACCATCTTCCAACGTGCCCTCCACTGTCAAATCTCTATCGATAGGCGACACCCCTAGAGTCAAACACGCGGCAATCGGCCTGAGACCTTTCGCCACCCTTTCCAAACTCAGTTGCCACATGGCCACCATTGAAGACCTTGTCGATGCAGTAATTCCTCCCTGCGATGACACAACCTTCTGCGGGCTGCAGGAATTCTCTGAGAGGCTCAACGCAATGATGTCCATTGAAATCTGTAAGTGCCGCTTAATTCCAATTGCCTGTGATGCTCTTCGCACTTCGAATTATACGACCCCGTCATCTTCCCCTCTGGTGAATGTGCCAGAGTTGGGCATCGACGACGCGGTCAGAGTGTGGAGCACCCTGCATGAAGCGACCACACGGCTACAGTTGTTTATCAGCAGTCACTGTGAAGGCGACGATGACGATGGCGAAGATTCCGCTAGCGACTCGGACACAGCGACGTCGACTGCAAGGGCCCTAGACCTCAAGGAAGACGGAGAGGGCAGCAGTCGAACGGCAGACTCTACCGCGGCGTGGAAGCCGATGCTGCGTGATGTCGTCAAAGAATCGAAGCTCTTCGGGTCTATTTGTGCCGGCCTCAGTGCTTCCCCCTCATCCCTTCAATCCACACACGGCGAAGCCACGAGCGGCTACGCAGCCTCTTGGGTACGACGCAAGAGGCTTGCGGCAATGACGCTTCGCACCCTTACTCAAGATAAAGAGACGCTGCACTACCTGCAGACAGTGTGTTCACTGTATCCACATGTCTGGGACTACATACTGCCGAGCTTGGTGGACAGTGATTTGTGCTTGAGACAAGAAGTGTATGATTGTGTGCTGGCGCTGATCTCTAATGTCGAGGGAGATGAAAGCTTTCTCGGGACAAAGATCAAGTGGATTCTGATCAACAGCTTCCAAGATAGAATGCTTGCGTGCGTGGACATCTCTGCTGAACCGTTGCTCGTAAGCAGCGCTGGATCTGGTTCTCCCACCCGTCGCAGTCGCAACTCTATCAACAACAACGGCTTGGAAAATGTACACCTCCAGCAAGTTGCTCCCTTCTCGCGACACAGCTCACAACAAGCCCTCGCACTCATATCCGAACTACTGTACGCTGTTCACGGGGATAAGTGCAGCAGCAGCAGTTCCTCCTCAGCACAGCAGCCGCAGCAGCCAGTCATCCCCCCAGCAGATATGGAGTCCTACATTACATTCCATAAGTCTGCCATCACGCTGATTGTGGATCGCTTAGAACATTTCTTCCTCCACACAGCGCAGCAGCCCAACAAACGGCAACGGGATGGAAGTGTCATCCAAAGTGCAACTCATTTGGGTTTGGGTGTACGAGGGTATCAACCTCTACTGGCAGAATTGCTGCAGCATGTGAGATCTGTAGTGGTCTACACGAAGCGAGAACGCCACCGCTCACAATTTCCCGAGGTAACGCCAGACACTCGCCGCGGTCTCGCAGATGAGTCGCCAACTTCTGGAAACATTGCCTCGACATCGACATCAGATGCACCTTCGACTTTAATAGGAAGGCTGTACGGCACCATTTGCGGAGTGGCCAAGAAGATACACACAACGAGCGCCCAATCTCTCGAACTGTTTGGGGGTGCCCCAGAGAAACTCTCGTTTCCACTCCTTGAGCGAGTACTGCCTGACGATCTGAAGGAACGGTTGCTGCGAGTGATAGAACGGTGTGTGGAGCCTCCTAGCCCAACGGACGGATCCCACCACCACAGGCGACCAAAAAAGAATTTGCTGCACGGCGTCTGCATGGAGCTAAAACTAAGCGTGCCCTCCTTCGAATCCAAGAGAGCAGCTCGAAAATAGAAATACAGCTGTGAAAGTGGATGATAAACACACACACACACACACACACCTCATAGAAGAGAATAAATTGATGACACGCAATGCGTGTGTGAGTGCAACATCACGCGATGCCCAAAGCGAGTTGTAATGATCCGTGTCACTTCTTTTTGTCTTTCGACGCAGTTAGGGGACAAATAGGCAACTTTCTTGACAATTCTAGAGGTTTAGCAGAATCACTTCGAACGGTGTGCGAACTCAGTAGACGCACACAGCAGACAAAATACACATCACTAACATATGAGTTTGATTTCTTTCTTAGAGGGAGGTATCGCCGATGCCTTTGGTGAAAACAATCACAACAGCACGACGCCTCGTAAGACGCCGTCTGGCGCTGCGTCTTCATCCGATGCACCGAGTGTTGTCAATGCAAGTGGTGCCAAGTCCGCTATCACCCTTTCCACAACAGCTGCCACAACAAGCTCCACTGCCCTCGCATCGCAGCAAGATCGGAAACTTAAGCACGATGAAATCCAAATGAGCCTGTCGATTCAATGGGCAACAGGATGCATCCTAACCAAGCAGTTTGCTGTGTCGCTGGTACAAACATGCCCTAACGGCGCGCATGATCTGAAGACAATCTTCTTCAGTGACTTTGATCATTACCTAGCCCGTCGGCTGGATGAAAAAGCAGGCCAATCCCAGTCGGCAAAAGACGCTGCAGCAGCAGCGATGGGCGGCAGTATCGCTTCGAAATCCCGTTGGAAGAAGGTGGCACGGAAGCGTGGCGAGCTGGTTGCAGCAATGACCGGTGTGCTCGACGCTGAGGGTGGCGATTTCATTGCTCGCGATGACCAGACTTCGCGTGTTAAGGCGGGCAAGATGCTTGACGTTGGTATGCTGGGTGGGAGCGATAGCGATGACGATGAGACTGGGGGTAGCGGGAGACGATTTGCGAAGCTTCAGCAGACTTCAGCCGCATCCCAAACCGCCACTCATTCCCACTTCTCCAACTTCTTAAACGTCGCCAACGGCCTCCTTACGCGCAAGACGGCACGCACTCTTGTATTTCTCGATGCACCGCAATTTGTGTTGCGAGCACTCAAAGTGATGTGCTTGTTGGACGTTGTTCCGCAGCACTTTTCTGACGACATTGAATCGCTTGAGATCAATGAAATGCTGGCTGCCTTACGGTGGAGGCAGGTAGACGGCCTTGGGCTGCGTGCCCCGATGTCCGAAACGGAGCAAGCGAGCGACTACCTTTCCGATGACGATGACCCAGCGTCGAAGTTTCGACGGGAAGATTACGACGCCGATGGATACTTTAAAATCGTGCAGCAACGAGATCGTCGTCGCTCCCAACGATGGGAGCGCGAGGTTCGAGAGCGATGGTACAGTCTGCGGGAGCTGCTCGCAGTGGAAGGCCAACTTCAATACTTTACCCGACTCCCCATTCTCACCTTCGCGCTTTACGATTTATTCCTTGGCGCGAACCATCGCAGGACTACCACCAACACCGTTCACTGGAATGATGTAGTTGAGTACTTAGGAGACTGCAGTGGCGGCTCCGGTGGTGACAACGACGCGAAGGGTGCCACCGCAGGAGGAGCGGCCCCCACGACTTCTGACACTGCGGCTCGTGCCATGCGTGAGGCCATTCACACCATCGCATTCCCTGACGTCAACCGTGCCGCTGTGATCATCCCGTGGCTCAGTAGAGGCGTGATCATCGCGTTAGAGATTGATCGCAAAGAGCAGGAGACGCTTTCCATGTTTGATTCAAGTGTCCTTCGCCCTAACCGTGCTCACGTATGGCCGCAACACTTCGGCAAGATCTCTCACGTAGCGGTGTGCACGGAGCTGCAGGCGATGATCGTCGCCACCTTTGACGTAGTCCGTCTGATCGACGGCGATAACTACGTTGTGAAGTTTATGCATCGCGTGGAGGAACCCATCACCGCTCTTCAATGGATCGAGGAGTCCAGCATGCTCGTGGTGGGCACACGTGCTGGGAGTGTGGAGGTATTCCGTCTTCGGAACCTAGATACCTGGTTCTTTGGCTGCGGGTTCTTTGGCTGCGGATCTCGCGTGGTGACGTCGGTTCCATCAGAGGACAACTTCCTCAACAAGAAGCTACATTCCGATGCCATCACTACAGTGGGGCAGCGTGTCCTCCCTGGCACCACCATTCTCACCGCGTCCATGGACTGTAGCTTGACCAGTTGGTCGCTAGAATCCAACGTGGTGAGGCGTGTGGTTGGTGCTGTGGCGCTGGGGTTTGAAGCCCTCCCCTCCCTTGCGTTGGTGTTTGCCTATGGCGTGGAGCTGTTCCCCATGCTGTGGTCGTACACAGTGGCCAACTCCAAGCCTATCATCTTAGGCGGGGCCAAGAAGGGCATTCGGCCCCACCAAGCTCGCATCATCGGTGTCGCTCTCCTCTCCCACCCCAAGAACAGTGGTTGCTCCATCGACCGGTTGGGCGGAGTGAAGGTGTGGGATTTGTGGGAACAAGGTCTCCTTCAGAGTTGGTGTGCGATGGACCACATCCCTCCAGGCCTCAACACACGCGGCCTCACCTTCCAGAACTTCTTCGTGTCACCCAATGGCCGCGAGCTCACGATCGTCTCATCTAGAATGTTTCACAAGATTGAGCTCATGAAAGCAGAAGATGCCCGCCGTGCACCCATTGCAAGTAACGCACCTGTCCACGCACTGGCGCACTGCCCAGAGCTTCGTCTCTTTGTATCGGCGCAGCGGAATAGTGTGACGATTTGGAATGCTGTGACTGCGGCCCCCATCACTACCTACGAGGACGTCTCCCGGGTTCCTGGTGACGAGATACTGTCCATGAAGGTGTACGAGTCGCCTAACCGAGAGATACGGCTGGGGACCAAGTGTGGCTGCGTCATCACAATGTCCCTTGGGAATGGTAGCATTAAGAACGTGTATCGCCATGCGTCCCACAAAGACATTCAATGCTTCGTGTTCGTCCCGGTCCTGGAGCTGCTCGTGCTAAGTTGTGAGAAGTCTGCAAAGTCTGTTGTACCTGGGGATGAGAAGAGCTTTGTGCTTCCTCAAAAAACTGCTCTCGGGTTTGCAGATGTGTGCATCCATCACACCACAATGCTCTTGATTGCAGCCCACGACGATGAAGTTCGATGCACTGTATGGGATGCAAGTCCCACCACACCTAATCTGTGGATTCGTCTCTGCGATGTGACCATTCCTACCAAGTACCTTGACCGGTCACTTGGTAGCGAGGGAGGGAGGAAAGATTCTGTCCACCATCATGACAATGGCGCCAGCCCTTCCCCTGATCGAGCTGCATCATCAGAAACCAAGGAAGAAAGTTTGGGTCTCGGAACCGTCGTTTGCGCATTGTTGGAGGATTTCAACGGCACTGCGTTCTTCGCCATGAGTGACACAACGTCCCAGTTTTACATTTGTCAACTCATTGTACAACTGGACGGAAAGGATATCTCGCTGGGTCGCAACGACCACAACAGTGCCGCGGATACGACTGCTGAAGACAACGACGATGAAGACAACGATGCCAAAGGAGGCGCAGGGCGCCGCTCGACTGCGCTTGAAGCAGCATCGCGCCGTGTAGCCCATCGTCGCAAGTCCACCTTGTTTGACAAGTGCGTTGGTGTGATGCACAACATTGGCGTTGGGGAGGCGTCCGTGAAACCCAGCGGTGGTACCTCCACGGCGATTTCGAACGATGGCCCACGAGCTGTGCCCATGTTGGGAAATGCAGGAAAGAAGGATGTTGCACGAAAGGTGTCCATCGTGGTACGCCAAATTGCCCCTCATAGGCTTCATGCCACGAACAACACCGGCGCATCCCTGCCCCCTGGAAAGGTAGATCAGGACGTCATCCCCACCATCACCTCGATTCGATACTTGAATGCATTTGGACTGCTCTACATCGCCGATGACCTTGGTCGCGTGAGCATCTACGATATCGCTGGAGTGTTGCTGCAGAGCACTCAAAGTCTTGCCTCATCGCCCAGCGCCCCTCACCTGACCCCTCAAGCAAGCATGTCGCTTGCTTCAGGCAGCTCGGGCAACACGGTAGGCACAGTGTCACGCGGGCGGCCGATGATGAAGACGACGTCCACAGTCACTACCAACTTCAAGAACACAAGACCGCAGTCGATTCACGATTTGGTGCTCGCGGAGCAAATTTGGGGGAAAACAGATTTGCCGTTTGCGGTGACATTGGACGACCGCATCGCAGAAATGGGCGAAGTCTTTCAAACCTTTACGACAAAGCAAAGCAGCGTTTCGCAAGCTACCAAGGAGAGGAATCGGAAGCGCCGAGAGCAGCACGGCGGTGAGTCCGCTGCTGATGGGCCATCAGAAACGGGCTTGAATTCGGCACCGTCAGCAGGGAACGATGTATCGTGGGGAGCGTCCCGAGAGAGCAATCCCCTCTCCGAAGCGAAGGCAAGCGATTCTGCGGAGTCCAAGTCCGACTTCCTCATTTGTATCGAAAGCCAAAGCGGTGCGTTCAGCAGCGACGATTTCACGCCTCCCAGCAAGCCGATGGATTCTCATCATGCCGTCATCAGTCCGAACCCTGCACCACCCCTGCCACAGTTTATGCTCATCCCAAGTCTTGCTGGTGGTGGTGCTAATCCTGCTAGCGTGATTGCCCCCAGCGGTCTTCACGTCAAGGTAGACGTGCGTGAGGGGTCTTCGCTGAAGGTGGACTTAGGCGCCACTGCTCGTTTCCAAGGAAGCGTGGTGAACTCAGGTGGTGGTCCTCCCCACACCAGCGGCGGTACGTTTGGGGACATGAGCGTCACTTCAAGAGCAGCCACGATGAAGTTCCAAAACGCCCATCGTGTGAAGCTCGGGCCCCCTCCCCCCGTCGCAGAGACCCCGAAGCACAACAGCAGTGTGGTCGCAAAAGCATCGTCGTTCGGCACTGCAATCCCAGACTTGAATAATAGCAGCAATCGTATGCTGGAACTATTCATTATTTTTTTTTTTTGAAGTTCCAAAACGCCCATCGTGTGAAGCTCGGGCCCCCGCCCCCCGTCCCAGAGACCCCGAAGCACAACAGCAGTGTGGTCACAAAAGCATCGTCGTTCGGCACTGCAATCCCTGACTTGAATAATAGCAGCAATCGTATGCTGGAACTATTCATTCCCTCGTCCACCAACTCCCCACAAGAAGACTCCCTCGTTGGTGCCAAGTTTAAGCAGTCGTTAGGGACCATGGACAGCACCTCTGCACCTCCCCATGGCGGTGGGATGAGTGGCACAATGCGGCCAGGAGCGTGGAACAACTCAGCCAGCACGCCCAAAGCGAAGTTGGGGGCACACGGCAAGACGTTGCTACCCTCCGTAGTGGCCTCAATGGTGCCATCTGTGTTCGTCACGTCCCCTATGGCAACATCTCCAAAGGCCATGGGAACGAGCTTTCACACAACTTTTGCGGCTGACACTGCGGTTGCACCTGGTGGAGTAGAACTCCCCACTACTAGCAGGCGTCGAACCGTGGACTTAGTATCACCTAAACATGCGGTACCGACTGCCTTCGCTGTCTCCCCTGGTTTTCCAACAGGTCCACCAGTCCAAGAGGTTGTCATTCCCCCGCCCGTCGCGCTCAAACCAAAAGTGTGGCGTGCTCGAAGTGTTGTCGCCAACGCGGAGCCTCCCCCACCAGACGTGGTGCAGCTGCAGGGGAGCGTGTACCTTGTGCATGTTGCCGTTGCCCACCCCAACCATGCCATTCCCTCGTTGATCATCTTAGACTCACCATTGGTGTCGATTGCCACATGCGGTAAGGACCACTTGATCTCCTTGTGGACTCTGTTTATGAAGCCAATTGGACGGCTGGCGCTCAGCGTTGACGCTCGCCTTTCACTGTACGCTAAATTTGAAGGGATGAAGTTCAAAGGAGCGGCCAAGCCTTCTGGGGCAAAGGGAGAAACAGATCACCTTTCTTTATCGACATCACTGTCGCGTCGCCAACAAGGTCGCAGGAATCGAGGTGCCGTTCGGCGCAAAAGCTGCGCGCCTCCGCACCTCATGGGAGGAGGCAGCACGATGGTGGATTCCAACAGCGGCGACATGGAAGAGGTATTCGGCAACTCGAAGGACCGCCTCAGTGTGTTCGATGATGTCCCTCGTCGATTCCGATTCTTCGGCAACTCGAAGGACCGCCTCAGTGTGTTCGATGATGTCCCTCGTCGATTCCGATTCTTGGAGCGGTCACCTATAAGCGACTGGGAATTCGAAATGGACCGAGTCAACGATGTAGCAGGCGACACTATGGGAGGCGGTGGTGCGGTTGACGCGGAGGACGCTGAACAAGAGCGAGCAGAGGCGGCAGCGGCGTCCATCTCCAAGACAGGAGGGGGCACCGCTGCGCCAATGCGGCCCATCTTGTGCGATTGGGAGTTCCTTGTCGCCACCGGACTCGGCGGGCTGGATCGGCCTTTAAGCAGTGGACAACCAGCGGGAGGAGCAGATGAAGGTTCTATCTTGGCAAACCTCGATGCATCTCCTATCGGCACACCTTCGGGCAACAGCCCCACAGACACTGGCCCTTCGACGTTCTTCCTCACGGCCACCGCTGGAGACTCTCCTCGACAACAACCGAAGTACACCGCCCGGAAGCCAAAGAAACGGCTGCCAAAAAAGACTGCAGAACGGCTGCGTCTCACGCATGAACAAAAGGTGTCCATGTTCTTAGGCTGGTGCTTCGGTAAAGCGTTGAACACATCGGCAACGGAGGGGCGATCGGTTGATAGAATTCTTGCACTCAAACAAATGGGGCAAACAGATCTGGATGACGTGGTCAACGACATTCTGCTGGCGAAGGAGGACGCAGAAGAGGCAGAGAACGCGCGTCGCCTGAAGGAGGCAGAGGATCTCACTTCATTCAAAATGACTCGCGAAATGAAACTTCTGTTTGGGACTACGGAAGCACAGGGCGACTCCGTGATACAGCGCCCGGCATCGCCTGAACTAATCCTGCGCGATGGAGAACTCCTCGACGCAACCGATGAGCGCTTGGCATCACCTGATCGCGGATACGATCGCTGCGACGAGGCGTGGTTATCTCGTGTTGTATTGAAACACATGGAGCCTAAGGTAGTGGTGCTACCAGTGCCGACCACCACGAAGATCGAAAATATGCTGGAGCGCAAGCGCACCACGACTGTGACGTCCCCGCCAGCACTTGCCCGCAGGACGGCAGAACGAGTCCACAACATCGATGCTGTGGTGGCACAATGCAACTACAAAGACCGCGTGAATGCTTGGGAGCTGATGACGCCAGATGAGCGATGGGAAGATCTTGAAACGTTGGAACACATGCCCCACGAAGAGTTCGATAAGCGTGTGATGGAGCCGAGCTTGAAGCAAGCCCGTGAAGATGTGAAGATGGTGGTCGTGCAGCAACGGCAAATTGAAGAAAGCCGATTGACTCGAACCGTGTCTTCGCTACCGCCCATCATGTCTGCCATGGCAACAACACGGCAACCACAACAAGCATCTCACCAACGACGCCGCTCCCCTCCACGATCATCCTCGACGCTTCTGGAGAGGAATAAAGGCAACATGACTCGTCTAGAGATGCAGCAATCCGCGCTCCAACGGGACATTGCCAACACGTCAGCCTCCTCCTCGTCGCTTGCTGGGCTTGGTGGGAAGGCGCCACGTGCTGCCGGTGGTGCCGTCACGGCCACCAAATGGGCCAACATGACAACGTCCCAATCACTTCTTGAGACAACGATGGGACGGACACGTGGAGGTGGTGCGTCGAGCGTCGAGCCTCGAGGAACGGTCAGCGGAGGGCTCAATGATACCTTTAGTGGAGCACCTCGTCGCTCCTTCACCCCTAGCGTCCTTGCCACGATGAATAGCACCATGAGTAGCAACCAAGGCACTTCCACAATGCCTGCGATTGTCACGGCTGGGCATCCCAAGAAGCGGAAGCCTAACCTTGGGCCTAAGGTCCCGGCGCCAGTGGAAGATACATATGTTGCGATGCATTCTCCGGTGCAACTTCATGGTCGCAGGTGATGATATTGGATGCACGCGTGCTAGGAACTATGTGGCACATCCCAGTTGTTTGTACACTATTTGGTGGATCGTTTTTCCCTTTACAGATTTTTTTTAAAAAAAATGGACGGGGGGCTGTTTATCGTCTCGTCCCTCAAATGCTTTTTCCCTTTCCATTCGCTTCCAAAAAAAGAGTTCAGTTTTTTGCACAATGACACTGGGATCATCCAATAAGATCCCATTTAAGGAGACGCTTAACTCCAGCATTCGCGACTTGCACGTGTGCCCTCGTCGAGGGTTCATTGTGAGGGTTGGTAGTGGTGCATCAAAAGCATCGCCTGCACTTGTGCGCGTGCCTTCTGCCCCCCGGACTTTGCTTGGCGTGGAATTTACGCACGCTAGTCTTGTCGTCGACCAAGTTGCTGATAACGCTGCAGTCAATGTCAATTTGATGATGCAACTGATGGATAGCTGCGCTCGTCCTTACGGCCCCTCACTACCCCTAGCCGTGTTTGCTATTGGCGCAGGTTCACAAAGCAGACTGAGTGCGGCAATGCACATCCCTCTGAGCACAGGGCAGCGTGTAGCTTTGTTTGTCGTGCAAGACGCAGCAGCCACGTTCTCCATCTCATTGATTGGCCAGGCGATGTTCCAATATCAAGACGGCGCCGCCAATCCAGCGGCCATGAAGTCCCTTCTAGGAATGGTCAAGAACGATGGCATCGTGGCTGCTCCACCGACTGCTGTGAAGCTCACTACGCCAGCAAAGAAGGTTGAGAGTGAGCCTGTGGTGTTGTCGCGCAAGTCAAGCAGCAACGTGAGCGTCGCAAAGAGCGCCTCGCCAGTACTTTCTAGGCGAGAATCCACCGGTTCATCGTCACAAGCAGCTACATCTGCGCAAACTGCGTCCTTGCCCGACGTGGCAGTTGCACCGACGAGGAAACGTTCCCGCAGCGCATCAAACCTACGCAGCCGCGACACGGAGGGGGATGAGGATATCCCAGAGCTGGTCCCTGCATTTGTTCAGGGTGGCGACGACGAAAGCTAACGCAACCGATTAATTCCTGGAAATG
Source organism: Bodo saltans (assembly GCA_001460835.1). Lineage (NCBI taxonomy): Eukaryota > Euglenozoa > Kinetoplastea > Eubodonida > Bodonidae > Bodo > Bodo saltans. Next base: position 52,789 of record CYKH01001409.1, read on the forward strand.
AATTCGAACAGAATGCGGGAAATCGAGCATTCTCACACTATCAACGTGCTCTCCTTTTGTTCTTTTCTTCCCAACAAGTCAGGTGTGTATTTTTCTAAAGGAGGGAAAGACCCTTCAGGTATTATCTATGAATGATCGTCGATTCGATTTGAGCTCTTGCTCTCTATCGGAGCTTCCATCACAATTGACCTACCGGGACCAATATGACGTCCTTCACCGGCTACTAGACATCCTCCCGATGGAGTACCTCAAGAAGGAAAAGAATGCGATCCCAGAGGACCTCATCATCGCCATTGTACGATCCGCACGCAGCATTATTTATTCCGAGCCGCATGTACTGAAAGTGGAGCCCCCGCTGATCATATGCGGCGATCTCCATGGCCAATATTACGACTTGTTAAACCTCTACTCCAGGAGGCCCCCGTATGGAGGAGACTACTCAAGGTTTGTGGAGCAGCGACGACAATTGTTGAAGGGCCGAAGTGACAACAGCACAACTAGTACTGGTGCCGGGAGCAAACGACCGAGGTCTATGTCGGCGGATGGAACGAGCAGCCAGGGAGGAGGACCGTCTGCCTCCTCCTCCCCCACGCCGTTGACCACCGCGCCTACCATTCCGCTAAACAAATTTCTTTTCCTTGGCGACTACGTGGATCGTGGAAGCCGCAGCATAGAAGTTATGGTCACCCTCCTCGCACAGAAGATTTTATATCCGGATAAAATGTTCTTGTTACGAGGGAACCACGAAGATGAGCAGGTGGCGTCGTTGTACGGATTCTTCGACGAGTGCAAGAGGAGGTACAGCCTGCGGCTCTTTAAGGTATTCTGCGACCTGTTCAGGTGTTTACCTGTTGCCGCCGTGGTTGGGGACTCCATCTTCTGCGTCCACGGTGGTATCAGTCAAGACGTGAAGCAGATTTCTGATATCCCAGATACACGACCTTGCAACGTCCCCCACGACGGTATCATCAGTGATTTGTTATGGGCAGACCCCGAGGTGCGGTTGCCGTACCACTCCAACGGGTTGTACGCGCCAAGTCCTCGCAATGTGTCCTATGTCTTCTCTCCTGCTGCGCTCGAACAATTCTTGGAGTCGTGCGATTTAGATCTCGTGGTACGTGCACATCAGGTGGTGGAGGAGGGGTACATGTTCTTTCCCCCACAGCAACGAAAGCTGATTACCATATTTGGGGCGACGAACTACTGTGATGAGTTCTTAAACCGCGGGGCGGCGTTGGAGGTGAAGGCAGATTTGCAGTGTGCGATTCTTACGTTGGAGCCTCCGAGTGAAGAGCAGCGGAAGATGCTACGCGCGTTGAGATGAGTTCTGCGTCAAAAAAGAACATGCACCTTTTTTTATTCGCCGTATTTTTTTCTTTCTTCTTGTCACAATAACTCCGCTTTCCTTTTTGTCTTAGCGTGAAGTAGAAACAAAAAGGCGAACGGGGCTAGAAGTCTTGCCCCTCAAGTGCAGTCTTGAACCAGAACTTTCTTCCTAGAAAACTACATTTTTCCTCGCACAGCTCTTCGAAGTTGCACACGTCATCATGCAGGAGCTCTTTTCACCACAAGGCTCTAATCCATTGGCAAACATCAAGATTAGCAACCCCCGATGCGGCAAGGTGGAGTTTGACCGCACGGTGCGGTCTAACGTGATGGTCATCGAGGGGGACCTCACGCAGTCGAGGGTGCAGATCCCGAAAGAAGATCGACCAATGTCCTCATTGCAGCTGAATCACTCTCTAGTGGTCCTTCAAATTATGATCCCCAGCAGCGGGCAGTTCCTCCTAGAGCTGAATGTGAGCAACTCCCCCATGACCCGTATGCGGCTGTCCGCAGCAACGTTTATTTCGAGAGCAGATGTGGTGGACGCCAAGGGGATGGCGCACGCTAAAATACCTTTAGTGATCCCTAGAAACTGCTGGGTGCAGATTGTATTTCATGTCGGTGGTATCTTCACTCATTTATTCCGACTGCCCTCGGTGAAGTGGATTGATAGCGTTGTGCTGGCAGGCAGCTGTAAAGTGCGGAAGGTGATGACTTGTGCAGATGAGGCCAGTGCGATAGAATCCAAACCCGGCGGCATGCTCCTGTTTGCTGTGCCTGCGTATGGGCCTCCAGTGTGGCAGACTGCTGGCGGTGTACCAGCTGTGCCCCCACCTCAAATCCATCGATCCGTTGAGGAGGCTCAGCCACCAGCAGACTCGAATGGCATTCCTCCCGCGTCACCTACGGCTGAGTCAGCCTCATCGGCGCGATCCCCTGCCTCGGTGACTGCTGCAGGCAGAGCAAAGGTTGGCCACAAGAGCCCACCTCCACGCCCTCAGCAACCAGAAGTGTCGTCGAGGACGATGCTCACAGTCACGTCCCTCAACAAAGGGACCTCACCGTTGCCAGCCCAACGTGGGCAGCTAGATCTCATGACCGATGCACAAGTCTCAACGCCCACCTCCACCACATCCGACCCCTCAGGAGGAACACCAAGCAAGAGTTCAGCGGGCGCAGCAACCGCCTCGTCCCCAATGCGAATGAGATTCCTCAAGGGCGACGATGGGAGTATTTCCTTCACAGCGTCGAACCCTGAGCAGGAGGCCAACGAACTTGAGGAGCGCCGTAGACAGCTAGACATCATTGAACGCCTTCGACGCGAAGCCGAGGCACTTCGAGTGCGCGAGGATATCGATAAGCAACGCAGAGACTACGAGGAGCAAGAACAACGTGATCAGTATGTTAGAATTGTAGACGCCCCGGAAGCACCTCCTCTTGTATCAGGACGGCGACAAACACTATCTACGTCCAATAACAGCGGCATGAGCGGTGGTGCTGGGGTTGGAGGTGGTGACAATGGCACAGCAGCACGTAGAACCACTACAACCGGGCAATCGCTATCCATGCGCCCCAACGGTCGTCTGGGGACACCACCAGACGGAGTAGCTCGAGACTTCGGCGACGATGGAGGGTTCGGAAGTTGGGACGATGATAGTGAACAAACTCTGTTCAGCTCGATGCTAGCTGGTGGGGGTGTAGGAAACAACGTCGTGCAGATGTTTAATGGTCCCAGGCTGCGATTCTGAAGTCAACCAGGGCAACTGCATCCACCAAGCCTCGTGTTGCTACCATACGAAACCCAACCGGCTCTCCAGTTGTCGCCAGAAGAAAGAAGGCATCCCTTCCCCCCAGTATGATGCTCCTATCCCTCCGCCCCGCGCAGGTAGGGGATGCCCATCCTGCGGATGACTACGATCCCGATCACTACAGGAAATTGGAGCCTGACGTGGGATACGGCTGTGGGTACATGGATGTCCTCCATGGCACTGAAGAAGAGGATGAGGAGTACGAAGAGGAGGAGGAAGAGTGAGCACAGAGGTTGCTGTCATTGGCTGCATCTGTGTGTTTGGTACAAGTGTGCGTGCGAGCAAGAAGATTTATCAACAGAGTGTTGATCACGTCTTTTTTCCCTCCACCTCGTCGTCTGTGTGTGTTAACTTTTTGCTTTTCTCCAACTCCAAACTGCGGCGTTCACACACCCCCTCCCAATCCCCCTGTCTGCAATAAAATCACCGATTCGTTAGTGCTGATTGACCTTAGCAATACACAATGTCTTCTTCTGGTTGCTTTGTGTTTGTCTCGTCGAGGAAAAATAAAAATATGGGAGCTCCCGCCCGCAAGGTTGTTGATCGCCGCGTCCGCAAGGGCTTCAAGAAGCACCGCCCCGACGTCATCACCATCGACCTCAAGGACCACGTCCTCGGTCGCGCTGCTGCCGTCGTTGCCAAGCAACTGCTCCTCGGCAAGAAGATCACCGTCGTCCGCACCGAGCAGGTGACGATTGCTGGCACTGAGATCCGTAACAAGATCAAGTACCTCAACTTCCTCCGCAAGCGAAAGCTCACCAACCCCAAGCTTGGCCCCTTCCACCACCGCTCCCCCGCTGATATCTTCGTCCGCACCGTCCGATCCATGCTCCCCCGCTACACCAAGCGTGGCGCTAAGGCACTCCGCGCCCTGGTTGCCTATGAGGGCATCCCCACCAACTGCACCCGCACTGGTGGACGCGTTGTGATCCCCAAGGCTCAGCGCTTCTCTTGCTACAAGAGCGAGCGCCCCTACACCGTGCTCGGCAACATGTGCAAGCACGTCGGCTGGAAGTACAGCCCCGTCGTTGAGAAGCTCGAGAAGGCCCGTATTGAGAAGGCTGCCCGCCAGTACAAGAAGAACGCTGGTGTCCGCAATGCCTGGAAGTGTGCCCGCAAGGAGGCCCTCGGCAAGATCAACAAGAAGAACCTCGACGTCCTCAAGAAGTTCGGATTCGCGTAAATTTGAGAGGAAACTAAGAACTGGGATGAAGGCGGAGAACGTTGTGAGATAACGAAAACAATTCCTTTGACTTTGTGGTGTGTGAGTTCTGATGATCTTGATACTGTCATGTCTCTAAAGTCCATTGCGTGTCGTTACTTTTTTAAAATTATTGCTCAAGGGTGAATTAGTCGACATGGGAGCTCCCGCCCGCAAGGTTGTTGATCGCCGCGTCCGCAAGGGCTTCAAGCCCTGGGGCTCCCTTATCCCCTGAGGAGTTCCGCGCTATGTACCAAGAGAACATGCGCAAGAAGTTTGAAGAGACACGTCAACGTCAAGCAGCAGGGCTTCCTGCAGCGGTTGGGATGGCCCCGCGGCCCCAAGAAACGCGCGCTGAGGTTCCGCCACTGTTCCGTCCACAGGCGGCTGCGCCTCCACCACCGCCACCCCCGCAGCAAGAACAAAACAATGACTTGTGGGAGAATGCCGAGCCCCAGGTTGCTGGCGCGGCACCGCCACAACAACTTCTCCACCGATGGTTCCCATTTCCTGTGTGGGACTTTCTCCTACAGGTTGGGTTTGCTGCGTTCCTGTTCACCGGCGGCGACGTCATGCGACTCAAGTTCCTAGGCGTGTTCTGTGCAATCGCCGTTGTCAAATGGGCAACGAGCTTCGCTGGTAAATTTCGCCTTCGTCGCCACCGCCTCGATCACGAAAACGATGTTCGTGCAGAGGGAGAACGTGTCGAGCTGGTAGGAAGGAGAAAAGTGTGGTATATGGTATGGAAGAGTGTTGCGACGTTCTTTGTCTCTATTCACCCCTCGTTCCGAGTAGAAGCACTCGAGTTGGAAGTGAGGATGGACGGCATTCACCACGATGACGCGGTGAGAAGAGCAGCAAGAGCTGAGGCGGCTGCGCAACAGGCTGCTGCTGCTGCTCCACCAGTCGCGTGAGCGACAAAAGATATAGTGATGTTTCGCACGTTGTATGCGTTACTCGTGAAGTTTTCTGGTGATATTGGGCTCAATGTGCGTTTCCCAAATTACACGAATCATCGAAGCAGCAAAGAACGAATATCCCCCAGTTAGTGCGTGGCCGCTCGCTATTTAGTGGCGGATCACACGATCAATTTATTTTTGATCCCATTTATGTTCTTTGCGCTCGTGTTGTGAAATGCTTGCATAGGATGACAGATGCATCAATAATTCTACACTCTCGAAAGATAATGTTTGCAATCTTGTTGTATCGCTACCGGTAGATGCATCACCAATAATACACAGCAACGAGACTTTTCATACTTTCCTCCTTCAAACATCGACGAATATGCTGAGTGAAGCATTTGTTCAATTTTGGGTTGCTGCCGTTATTGGTGTCTTTGCTGTGATGACCCTGTCGTTGTACCGCCGGAAGAATGAGCACCGAGCGGAGATCCCAGCGGAAAAGATTTTTATTCCACGCCCCTTTACCGCAGAAGAGTTGCGCGAGTACGACGGTACCCGCAACCCGCTGATCTTTGTTGGCGTGAAGGGTGTCGTCTACAACGTCGCCAAGGAATGGTACGGGCCTCAGAGCTCCTACAATGCATTTGCTGGACATGAATCGTCGCGACAGTTAGGAAAGACCAAAGTGGGCCGTGAAGAAACCAATGCGGATTGGACGACGCTGTCCCCGGAGCACCTTGAGACACTTAACCAGTGGGAGGAGAGATTCCTTTCCAAGTATATCCCAGTGGGGTGGTTTGTGCCCGATGGGGCATACTACACCAAAGGGCAGGAGTTTACGCACTGAAAGACGTCCTTGAGTCACGCCGAGATTTTTTGAAAGTTTTAGTGACGTGTTCGCTGTTTGCTTCCGCACCAAAAAAACGGGAACGCACTTTTGACCCCCTCCAAGTGCTTCGTGGTTAATGTTGGGATCTCTTCTTTGTGCTTGCTTGGGATCTTTGTACAAGGACAAGTGTATCAAATATACTCAGTATTACAAGTTTAGACACTACTTACAATCAACGAAGATAGAAATGAAAAGCGTCCCTCGGCCCTCCACCGCTGGCCGACAGCGCCCATCAAGTGCCTCGCAGAACATTCCAGGCCAAACAACTCCTAGGGGAACATCTTCATCCATCACACCACTCGCTCCTGCCCTTGGGGGAGGACGAGGTGACAACAGTAGTGTCAGAGTAACAGATGACATACTTCAATTTAGTGGAGCTGCCCCACCGTATTCCCCCACCACACGTTGTCTTGTGAGCACTGCGATGCAAACCGACGGAAATGAAGTGCTTGAGCAACAGAAGATGGAAGATGAACGCCGTGTGGCTCGTCTACGGACAGAGGCGTCGCTGCAGTCCATCGCAGGGCTTACAAAAGCCTTGAACAGGCAGCATGAACGCAGCGCTGCTGTAGAAGAGATGTCGGCGTCGCGTGATAAGCTTTTAGAACGCGTTGCGGAGCTGGAAGCAGAGCTGCTGGTATTTAGAAAACAGAGGTTTGAAAACTCTACCAAGCCCGCAGGGGGAACACTCGCGTCTGGAAAGCCGAAACTCGCCGGATTGGTTGGTAAGAAGATCACAATTATCGACGTCACTGGCACATTGTCCTCCCTGCGTAGCCCAACTGCTGCTGTGGGAACGGGGAACAATGCTTCCAAGGCGGCAATCATCGATCATCAGCATCATCTGCACGCGTCGCATCTCGACTCTGAAGGCGCATCAGCAGCAACAGAGAAGCACGTCGGCAGCCACAATGAAACCAATTTGGAGTCCAATGCTGCTCTTACCGCATCCCAACAGCAGCAGCATCAACAACACAATACTCCTAGTGAGACTATCATCTCACCCGCGTTTGTGCTTCCGCATGGAGAGGTACAGCAGCTCCTATCCGTAACAATGAACACGAACGGAATTTTCTTGCCTGGTGCAGTTGAAACGCTGCGAACGTTGGACAACCTTGCAGCAAATGGCACACTGTCGGTTCAGTTGCAGCAACAGAACACAAACCACAAAGAGGGAGTGCCGTCGAGTGGGGACGGCCAGATGATCAGCAGTAGCGCCTCCCTGCGTGAAGCCATGGACGCCCAGCAAGAAATTATTCAATGCCTAGAGAAAGAAAATACGATTCTCAGGAAGCAACGCGATGATCAAGTCAACTCCAATGCAAAGGAACATCAGCGCCTCATGCAAGAATTGGAGGATACTCAGCAAACACTAGATGAGAACCCACGCCTGACCGTGCTCTTTGTCTTC
>CYKH01001418.1:0-18237 GCA_001460835.1 Bodo saltans
CATCCGTACTTTTTTTCTCTTCTGGTGATAAGTGATCAGTCACAGTCTCCTCCTGAAGCTCTGTTGCGGCCCGCCCGTCGCGATCTAAACTGTCTGGTTGGGCCCGACCGTCGCGATCTAAACTGCTTCTGGCCAGTTCTTTGTCTACTTCTGTCTGGACCGCCACCTGCATTTCCCTGCCGTCATCCGTCGGGTTCAATGTCGCTGTGGTACCAACTCGTTTCCACTGTTGTGCAGTCTAGTTGTTCCTGGAAACTCCCGGTGCGTTTCTGAAAACTACTGGCCGGACACGAGGGAATCCTCGATCGCCTTACCAAACAATCTTCCACATAATCTCTTTGCTTCGCTGCTGGGTGCTCCCCGGCAAGCGTCGATTGATAGCCCCTGGTGTTTGGTGCTCTCTTGTTTGTGAATAAAGAAGTTCAGAGGTGAGGCCACCGTCCCGGCACTTTAACGAACGATCATTGTGTTTACGAACGATTGTTAATTGCCGACACCCCCCTTATCGCCAATCCATTGTCTCAACAGGATCTTCCCAGGTATGTATTTAGTTATTACACTTCCTGCCAACTGTTTGGAGTCTCTCCACATCAAAAGTGACACATTGCCGAGGCGCCTAACGACGTATCTCCACAAAAGCGTCCATCCGCCACAGGTGGACCACAGGCGGAAGGTGTTGCCACCCCAGCGCCAGACGTCGATGGCACACTGCAGGTTGGTGCTTGGGTTGCAAGGAGCGGCACCACCGCTGCAGTCTTTCCAGTTGACAGTGTTCACCTGCCACACACCCACATCGTAGCTGCTGTCCCATGAGTTGTAGTTGGCAGCATGAGCATTGCCGCTGCTCTCGTGAGAGACAATGCAGCGCAGGACTTCGATAGTCTTGGTGAAACTCCCTGTGCAAGAGAAGAAATGAAGTTCTTCATTTTGGCAGAGCACTCCACATTCTGCTACCTCCACACATTCTCGCCTTTTTCCTACAATAGAATCGTAACGTGGCCCGACCGTCGCGATCTGCTGCCACCCACTTTTCGCCCACCTGGAGACCGCTCTCTGCTGTGATCATGCCCCTTCCCCCAAAGTTCTCCAGCACTCAATACTTTGCTGTTGTACTTTCCACTGTAGTAAGGAGTTCGTCGATGCCTTCCGTCGCGACATTTGGCTGTTAGCGTCGACAACCGCCTGTGAATTCATGGTGCTGTTCATGTTAGCGTCGATCTGGCTGTTGTTAGCGTCGACAACCGATACTGTCGTTTTCATCTCGCTCTCTTCTTCTATTTGTATTTTTTTTTCTTTGAAAGAGGTTAATTGTTTTGCCCTCTTACACTTGATAGTTTGAGGAACACGAAGTAGCATAATGTGTTTGGGAAGTGTCAAGGACATAACAATCATTGTACTAATTTATAATCGAAAACTTCCCCGCAATTCAACGCACACTATCATCATTGTCTGATTTACCTCCCCTTGCGGTTATCATGATAGCGAGCAACATATCGATTAATCCGTAGCCTAGTTCCCACACAGATTCCCAATCTCGGCAATCTGGGTCGATCCTGTGCCTGCCTGTGCTCCGGATCCAGGCTTCGAAAAGCCTCTTCAGGCTATTCGCGTGGAGCTGTAAACTCAAAGGGAGGAATTCTTCCTCTTTTCCATTTTTTGTTCGAGTGCTTTCTTGTCCTTCTCGTCTCGAGTCGCTACCATCACACTTTAGCGTGAGACTAAAAGACATTTGCAAAGGAGGGGCGGGAAAATTAATTTTTGCTTCCAAGTGTGACAGAGTTTTGTGCACCTCACACTTGTATTTCACCTTCAGTTTTTCCCCTTCCTCCGTTTTACGCAGCGCACCACGGGTATTGTTCAAAGTGTTCACAGTAGTGCGGTCTGTTTCAGCCGACCACTGTTCGTTGCGTGCCGTGACCTGGTCAACGACGTATGGGTGGCCTCGTGTGGTTTTTTGTGCTCCTCGATTGCTTTCGCAGGCCAGGTTTCCACGCGAATCTTTGCTCCTCAACCCGCGATCGCACCCCCCGCGACCTCCTGAGTTTAATGAATGTTTTCTATCGCCCGTTTAATATCTCTTCTATCTGACCCTATTTTTGGTCACGGTGTGATCGAATTTTTCTGATCAAAAACAGATGGCCCGCCTCAAAATTGAACAACTCGGCCGTTTGCTCTAAGCCGGGCTCTTTATGATCTCCTCACAGATAATTTCTCTGCACTTCAGCGAATCATTGTTTCAACAATTCAAAAAAAAATACTTCTTGATTTCAGCAGCTAGCGCCGCGGATTCCTCTCGGGTCCAGGTGCCTGCCTTCTCCTTGTCCCCCCGGATCTCAATCATTGCTACACGGACGACCCGGTGTGCCCAGTCCAAGGTTTTCTCGTCAATTTTCCAAGTGAACGGTGGTAGGGTAAGTTTGCGTACTACGTCCGCCGGTTTCGTAGAAGAGGTCGATGACCATCTTCATCTGCGGGCCAGGTTCCGCAATGTCCTCCTTGCCCGACATACTCAATAATCCGTTGGTCCATACTGCTTGGGCGTCGTGTGCTGCTTGTGGCTGCGAGAACTTGAGTGCGAGCTGCTTGTCCGGAGTTCGCGGTTACGCCATCTGCATGGAATTAAAGTTCCTTCCACTATGCACGTGCACATCGACAGCGATTCAAGCATTTGATCAAAGCGAGACTCCGGCCGCAATGTTACTTCCTCCCATACATGCACATTTCCGCTGAACATCTGCCTCCATGCGAGAACGGTCTGCTTGAGTGCGGCAACAGGGAGGCAAGTGCGAGGGAGTCCTCGACCAGCCTTGCACATTCTTTAAGGCTAATAATGAGGTCGCTCACAAATCGTTCGTCTGCCAAATCCCCAGCATCGTCGAGTTGTAGTTGTGTGAGGTACTGTCCGACTTGTGTTGTCTCATCATTGAAGTCACTCACGTCAACGGTAAGACGTTCGGCCATTTGCTTGCGAAAATGATCGCCGCTCAACAACTCAGCGCATTCATTCAAGTTCTTTTTCACGCCTTCATTTGCTGCTTTCTTTGCACCTTCGACCATCTTCTTGCCGATGTTCTTTGATTCACGAAGCTTTAATGCTTTGGCGTAAAGCTTCCTCCATTCTTCGACGTACCTTCGTTTCTTGTCTTGTAACGAAAGAGACTTCTCTTGGGTGTACGTTTTGGTGCACATTGGTCAGGAGACACATTCGTCCCTAGCGCCGCTCTTAACGTCCCATGGAAGCGTCATTGATTACGCGACGACCCTCTACTAGGTATAATTCGCCACCGATGAAGTGGAAACCTTCCCTGCGTAAATAATGTTTCCGATGCCCATTTATTCCCTGAGAACAAGAACTGCTCTGTTGTTTATGTCATTGCGGCTCGTGATGTTTTTGACTGCGTTCGTTATGTCGTGTGGTAAATAGATGACTTTGGTCCGTAATAAAAAGATATTTCTGTCTTCACCATCCTATCCAAAATATTTGTTTGGACACTCCCGTACTAGTTCCGTGGCAAAGTCATGTAGGGCGATCCTGTGTGGCCGAATTGGCATTGCGGTGGCCCTTTTCTTGCAGGGCCAGAATAATGAAAATTATCCCCCAGCACATGATCCAAACAGACTAACAGAACACTGATGCATTCCTTGTGTGTTCTGTGTCCCACACACACGAATATTACTGTGAAATCATCAAAATTTATCAAAACGAAAAAAAGCCAAAAAGAAAAAAATAATTGCCAAATACAAAGAAAACCTCAATAAAATCTCTAAACCCCCGTTGTTTCTTTTTTTCTTCAAAATAATGAGCCAAATTATTTTCTTATTGATTTTGCAGTTGAGTAAATAGAAAGAATAAGAAGAGAAAAAAGAAACTTGGGGAAGCAGCTAGGCGAAAACAAACACAAACACACCAAAAATGCACTTTGAGAGCTCGAATGATATCGCTTCTGCCTCCGCCATGGTCGAGCTTCACCGTTCCATCCTTCACTCATGTCACCGAAGTTTTCGTTGGAAAGCAGTTCTCCCAGGCACGTCGTTGCAACGGCTCCAAGCGTTGCTCCTCCGTAAAGTTGTGTTGCTCCTTTGTCGCCGCGCCGCAATGCGGAACCATTTTGATGATTTCGCGGAACCATCGCCAGCTTCCACCTCGACGACAGCATCACCTCCACCGCAGAGCACCGCGTCTCGAATGATGCAGTTATGCCGAATGGTGGAGACTGCGAATACTGCGATGCTCAACGCCAAGGGCACGCTGCACACTGTTTTCAACCAAGTCGAGGAGTTCAAGATGCTCATGTGGGACGCGTTGTCAACTGTATTTTCAAGTGACCAGGAACTAGCAAACGCAGTGTTGGACTTGTCTCAGGACCACGCTGCGTTGGAGGAGGTGGTGCAGGATGCGCTGATGGACTTTGCTTCCGAGCAACAGCAGCAGTGCTCACCAACGTACACAACAACGACTTTGGCCTCAATGACAGCCGCACCTCCGCCGTTTGTCGATCATTACTTCCCAGTGGATGTGTCCACCGCAAGCAACATCAATCAACAACAACAACAATTACGAAAACAGCAACAACAAAAGAATCATCACGAACGCTCCAGCTCGTCATCGGCTCAAAGTCTTGTGAGTCCTGGCACTGCCGGAACGGCATCATCATCATCGCGTGGTTCAAGAGGAAGTTTGAACCGAAGTGATGGAAAGCTTAATCATAGCAGCGGTTCACTGTCTTCCTCTTTTCTCAACGGCAGCGCGTCAAATTTACTGAACTGCCGATGGGGGTGGTGCAAGAAGCTCGTGTCTCGGCAGTCGCTTGTCATGATGCTGTTTGCTCTTGTCATCGTTTCCTTGTCGACGTCGCATCGAAGTTGGCAAAGTTTGCAGGGTGACAGCGGCGGCGGCGGCGCGGCAGGAGGCGTTGGAGGCAACAACGGACGGCACAAACGGCGTCATGATCATCGACACGGTCTGTCAGATGGGGACCTTCTTCAGAGCAGTTTACCAATGCAGTCGGAGCAGCATCATCACCAACGAGTTACACACAACCACAGGGAGGACCCTGCTACTAGCATGGCCGCCGCCCCTCAGCATGAGAACAAAGCAGCAAACCTTGTGGCGACGACACTGCAATCTTCTTCGTCGCCATCATCTGTTGCTGACGCCGCCTTGCGTTCCACTGCCGCTCGTCACAAACTGAACAATGATATTCTAGACACGCTCAAACAGCGGGAAAAGGAACTGATAGCGAGTATGGAACAGGAGCGGGCCATGCGTGAGGCACGCCGCACATTCCAGGGGCAAGAGGAGGCTGCTCTCCAAGGTCAAGCTGCTCCGCAACAAGCACCACCAGCGGTAGTTGGCCATCATCATGGTGTTGTTGACAGTGCTCCACCAAGTGATGGCGGCGATGGCGTTGCTGCGACTCCTGAATATCCTTGTGGCAAGGACAGCGTTCAGAACCCTAGTGCTCTACCTGGCCGTAGCTTCGACGCAGTCGACAGCATCACAGCTCTTTCCTTTGATCTTACAGATCACGAACTTGACATTCTTCACAAGCTAGAAGCGGCCAAACTCGCAAGTCGCCACACGTACGTGCGTGATCTTGTAGCTCGTGCAATGGATGCTGATCCCCGCAATCAACAATCCTCCTATCACACGTTTTTCGCTGACCGAAATGCAACCATGGAGACTGTGGACATTGACGATGTCCTCGAGGACAATCTGCTCCTCCGACGCCGACGTGAGAACACTGTGTTTACCTGCCCAGTAGCAGAACCTGCGTTGGTGGATGCAGTGTACACGTACGTGAACCCTGATAGTGTTTCCCATCGAATGGCGATTTCAAAACCGTGTCGGCACGGAACCGTAGGTGGCTGCAGCGAGCAACGATTTCGTGACTTCAATGAGCTGATGTATTCCCTCCGCACTGTGCACCATCAAGGGATGCACCCAGCTCGTGAGGGGATTATGGGCCGTGTGATGGACGATGGTGAGGATGAAAGTACTGCCACCAAGACTTTGGCGGGGAAGTTTGTAGGCGACGTATACATTGTGGTGGCAGACCGAGACCAGATACCACACTGGCTACGGCACGAACCTGTCAACGTGTCGATGAGCAACAACATCAACCGTGCCAGTAAGGAGACAAGCGCAAGTCCTCAGCCGACCAGAGGCGTTCAATCCAAAGGACACGTCTTCTCCGTGACGCACGAGGAAATCTTCCCTCCAGAGTTGCAGCAGAGTGCACTGCCCACATTCAACTCCTTTGCGATCGAAAGCAATTTACATCGCATCCCCGGTGTCCGCCGCTTTTTTGTGTACTTCAACAACGACATGCTTTGGGGGCGGCGTGTTTCATACTTTGACTACTTTCGACCAATGTCACACATTCGACAACAATTCCGCATTCAGACGACATTAGAGGGTCAGTGCCTCGCAGAACATTTCCGGAAAGCCGCGGCGACGCCTACCGAAGGACAACAACAACAAAGCGGCGGTACCCGAAATCGATCTGCAACAGCATCAGAAATGATCGGGGTGGAGGTGGACCCTCTTGGGGCAATGTCGTCACCGCCTACCACGCGTCGTGCCGTTGTCTTCATGGAACCCATTTATTACTTTGAACAGCAGGACGACATAGACGTGCGACTATTGATACCGATCGTGCCCCTTCGTTTGTACTGCCGCCTTCCCCCCATCAACAACCCAATTCAGTGTATGTTGCCCCGATACGGCATCGCATGAAGCGTGTGAGCAACGGTAGAAATGTGGTATTTGTACCGTACGTCGACAACATCCCACCACCACCGCCGCAACAACAGCAGTACCGAGAACGGTTGCAGCAACAACAACAGCAGCAGCAGCAGCAGCAGAGAGCGCCACACGTTGCATCACTGGTTTCCAATGAAGCAAACAATAAAAGTTGTGCGTCGAGGCCCATCAAAACAAACGCCATTTTCCGCCTGCACATGAAAGACCACATAGAAACTCTGCGAATGACGGCAAATTTCAACCGAAAGTTCATGTTCGACAAGTACGGGCTGCCACCCTCCCACGCATTCGCGCACTACCCTGGACTCTACGATCGCACCATTCTTTCCCGTATGTTAGACGAGGAGCTTCGCGACATTGCCCGTAAAACAGCAGCGGATCGCTTCCGAACGCAAGATACTATGTGGATGACAATGGTCTATCCGTTCGCAGCACTGGCGCATCGCCGAGGAGTCGACACTGCGCTCGCCGCCGACCACTTACGTTTATGGACTCGATCGACATCGTACGAACATTTAAGCCTCACCGTCAGCAACGTCGGTCCGCTGGTGGACCCAAATTTTGGGAAATTGTCCAAGTCGTATCAGGGTAACATGTTTTTGTCAACCAAAGCGGCGGCGTTGGCAAACGTGCGACCCATCACAGCGACCCTTGGCACTATTGGCCACGAGATTCTCAATGAAAAGCTGCGCTACTGGTTAGTGAACATGGACGGCAAGTGCGAGCCCATGTACTCTTTTTGTATGATGACGGTAAATTCCCTTACTGGTTGCTACCGAGACCTCCACAATAAAATGAAACTTTTTGTCACGGCGAATGACGATTTAGCGTCGGCAGACCCCGTTAGTGTCAACACTGTCCATGCGCTGCTAAGGCTTGTGAGTCGAGACGCCGCTCCGGCGCCTTGGGAGCGCAGGTAGTTTTTCATTTTTTTTTTCCTCTTAAGAAGACTTGTAGGTCTATATTTTTTTCTCCGATGTTACGTGAAAACCCACATATGAGCCGGGTTTATTTTGCAAGTTTCTTTCCATCAACAGACGCACAAAAGCTTTTCACTCTTTTTCTTTTTTCCTGAAAGGGTTTTCTTTTTCCCCTACCTTGTTTTTTATTGATTTACTTCATTCCTCAGCGTCTCTTTCTTGGCAGTTCAATTCAATGTCTTGGAAAGAAACGGGACGTCACAAGCGAATCAAAACACTTTTGAACATTACGAAAAAAATGCGAGAGAATTAGCTTTTTTCGCATGCTCTATTTCGTTGAAAGTTGAAACGCTCTCATTTTCTTTCCGGTATTTTTTTTTCCCCAGTTAAAGCAGTTTGCTTCTCTCCTCTCTTTCGTTTATCTTTTTTTTTCCAGATGTGCTTTTGTCCTTATTCTACTCAAGACCGTCACCACACGCCAATTGTCACCAAAACCTAACTCAAATATCTCTTCGATTTTGGGTAATACATCTGCGCTCTCGTTGGTTTTTGATCGGTATTCGTTTGTTCCACCCACTCCCTCCGTTTTATTTTTTTTCCGTCTCACCCTCCATGGCTTCGGCTTGTTTGTTTGCTTTGTTTTTGCTTTCTCTCCCCCGTTCATCGCCTTTTCGTTTGCAGATACTCCCCCAAACCAGTTTACTGTCGGCGGAGAAATTACATTCACATCCGAAGAGCTATGATCTACAACCAGTCACTTTAATCCTGCAGCAGCAACAGTTATATACACAATGCATTGCGCAGCAAACACAAAACACTCTCATCACAATAAATAGATCTCCTGTACGGAATGTTTTCCCATGAATTTATTTGCAGAGGATGCATTGTCTCCCCTTTACGGTTTACTTTCTCGTGACACAGAACAAGAATGCAATGACAGGAAAAATATGTTTGCTAGTTGTCGTCAACATGACACCTGCCCCTCACCACAGCTATTGGCTTGGCCGGTTTCTCTTCAACTTGGAAGCTATTGGCTGAGCCCGCCATCCCTCCCCTCTTCCTCCCACTCAAGCGCGCCATGATGATCCTACTGTTCAATGCTGCGTTCTTTCGGAGGCGGCCCCTCAACAGGCCGCGGTGAGCGATAACGAACTTGGAAGCTATTGGCTGAGCCCGCCATCCCTCCCCTTTTCCACCTCTCTTCGGGACGAAGTTGTGGGGTGTGGATTTTTTGCGTTGATACTGGGTTGATGTTGATCGTGCGAGGAATGTGGCCCAGGCGCTAACACCAGGTTCTTGTCGTTGCTTTTGTCTTAATGGTGTTGAGCACTCGTGGTGCGTGGGACCGTAGGTGATGCATCGTGTTACATTGTAGTTTGGCTGCTTTCTGTAGAATTGCCAACCGTGATTGTTGCGTGAAGTTTTGTGATTTCTTGCTGTCCGATGTCGATGTACGTTTTTTTTTCTTCTCCGTCATGCTTTTTTTTTCGCTGTCTTTTCAATAAGGAAGCAACTGAGTGAGCGATAAAGTCTTGAACGCCTTCACACAGAGAGCTGTGTGAACAAGAAGAAATGTCTCGCTCCTTTCCTGAGTGGAACATCGTTGTCATTATTGTCGTCTTGCTGAGAACTTCATCTGCAGCATCAGCAGATTGCCCGAGCGGGTATGACCCCCTTCGCTTTTATTTTGACTTGACCCTTATCCGAGCCGGCGCTGATCCGGCCCAATGCACGTCCGTAGGCCAAGTGATACAGCCGACAAGCAGCTGCACTGCGCTGTGTGGGTACGGTTTGTTTGTTTTTTCCCCTTATCCTTTTGCTTTCGCTGTCTTTGCGAATGTGAGCAACTGTGTGAGCGATAACGTCTTGAACCTCACAGAGAACTGTGTGGTAAACAAGAAGAAATGTCTCGTTCCTTTCTTCTGTGGAGCATCGTTGTCATTATTGTCGTCTTGCTGAGAACTGCACCCGCAGCATCAGCAGATTGCCCGAGCGGGTATGACCCCCTTCGCTTTTATTTCAACTTGAGCGTTATCCAAGCCGGCGTCGATCCGGCCCAATGCACGTCCGTAGGCCAAGTGATACAGCCGACAAGCAGCTGCACTGCAGAGTGTAGTGCCCACACCTGCAGCGCATCAGACATTATTAACGCGACACGCTTTAATCAGTGCGCAACGCAAGCATTTATCGACACCTCTACCTTCCTGGGGCAGAGGCTGTGCATCGTGCGCACCCCTGGCGTCACGCACGACCACGTGGGCTCCATTACGGCAGAACCTCTCTTTAGAGATCTCATTCTCATTGCGGTGCCGTCGACCACTGTGTTTGGGGGGAACTACTCGCGTGGAACGGTATCGAATATCAACTTCGTTGCCAGCGTCGTCACTGCGGCCTTGGCGGGCAGCGACGGGCAGTGTTATCGAACGATGTACGGATATGCCCTGCACTTTGCGATTCACGCGCTTGGCTTTGACCGCACGCAGCTGAGCAAGTGGAGGCACCCCAGCAACCCCAACTTGGAGTATGCGGCGTACGATAGTACAACGTACCCTTATGGCCCGGTCAAGCCCTGGAATAGCGAAAGTACGTCCATTATGCTCCCGCCATCCACCACCAACTTGTTTAACGCATCCCTCGTGGACGGTGATCATCGCGTCGTGCTCATCACGCCGAACGTCCTTGCCGCAGCTCGAAGCCATTTTGGCTGCTCTACGTTAACAGGCATTCAACTGGAGGAGCTTGGCCCTTCAGAGATGCACTGGGAACGTCGTGTGATGAATTATGAATTGATGACCACCGAGTTCAACATGGCTCCCAGCAGCCTTGTCTCAAGCATCACCCTCGCTGCCCTGGTGGACACTGGTTGGTACGTCCTGTCGACGAACGCGAACTATGGCGCCGAGCCCTACGCATGGGGCAAGGGGTGGGGATGCAATTTTGTGATACAAGAGTGCAGTGAGGCGACGTGGAGGCACGCGTTTTGCAACGCCACTTTTGGGGTGGCTCACGATCGTAGCTATGTTTCGCGATGTGGCAACACCCTGCTGTATGATTTCTACCAAGAGCCAGTGTACCAGCACTTTTCGAACCTGACGCTGGGTGGGTGGGACCCGTACGCAGACTATTGCCCATACGCTGGTAATTTAAGCGTTGTTGAGTCCTGCACACGGGCACGTGTTGACGACAACGTTGGTACATCGTTTAGTAATATTACCGGAATCAACACATTGGCCGTCTACACAACGATCCTCAACCAAACAGCGAACACACTTGCGAATCGAGATGTGTTTCTCAACGAGCCTAGGTGCATGCAGTTCTTATGTCTCAACACGTCGCACATGTTATTCCGTGCAGGGAATGCGTTTTACGGCTGCCAAGGGCAGTACCCTGCACTGTCCGAGCTGACCTTTCAGCCAACGACCCACGCCGCCACAAACAACGGACAATTGTCACCCACAGCAATCCCTGCGTACGGCTTCTACGGGCAGATTCAGTGCCCCAACGTATCGTACTCGTGCGCTAGCGGCTCGACGTTAGCGGGCCTAGACAGCACTACATTCCCCACGCTGGTCTCCATTCAGCCGATGAATGCATCGATTGCAGGCAACGTTACCCTTGCGGTAACGTGGTCCGTTGGTCTCTCGGTTAATACTGCCGTGACGTGCAAGGGGCTACTCCTTGGGGGACAACAGACGAACTCGTCCACATGGGAGATTGGAGGCTCAACGGTGAAGTCGTCGTTGTACTTCCAGTTCGAACGATGACGGGTCGGGCTTGGTGGACGTCAGCCTGCTATGCATTGTGCCTGGGGCGATGGTGTGCGGTTCACAGTACGGCGGCTATTGTGCGGTCGGAACGTGGACAAAAGTGTTTACGTTTTTGCCGCCCAATGTGAGTGATTCCGGGAAAGCGTCCGTCAGTGCAAGTCCGTCCACAACTTTTTCTCCTTTCTCTCCTCCCCCTTCATCTGGGGGAGACAACGAAAGCGGTGACAGTTCGTCCAGCAACGTTGGTGCCATCGTGGGAGGCATCGTGGGCGGCGTTGTTGGCATCGCAGCCATTGGTGGAGTTGCTTATTTCATCAAAGGACGCAAGGAGCAAGGAGAAAGGTACCCATCAAGCGCTAACCTTGATGAGCTGATGATGCCAATTTCATCATCGGAAATTCACACTGTTCCACCCCAACAGAACGCTGCTGCTCACGTCGCTGTCAACGGTGAACGTGGAGCCGATTTGGATACGGCGGAGATCTTGTTGTGAAGGACGACACCTTAAGTTTTTTTTTTTTTTTGAGTGTGGCAACGTCTCGGCAATGTCTCCTTAACACATTGGTTCGTGTAGATTTTTTTTTAAATTTGGTTCGTTTGGTTCAGTTTCCGATCGCCCATAACCGTGCGGAATTGGTTCGAAGAGTGCAACTACGTGGCGTTGCCGGTCATCATTATCAGCGTTGAAATTCCTCTAACCATGGGTGACAAGGGGGAAAGTTTTCATTATTTTTTTTTTGTCCTCGCTCTTTATTTTCTGTGGATTTTGACGCCTGTTGTTTCTTTTCTTTTCGGTTGAGTTTTTTTCCCCCACCTCTTTAGAAGCGTTGACTTGGCAGAAGGGCCAGTAATTTTGTCGTGAAATTGTCAAGGAAAAAAGAAACAAAGAAAAACCCAATGGGGACAAAGATTTCCTCTCGCTCCTCCACTAGTTTGCGCGTGAAAATGAATACTTCAGCTTGCGATCTGAATGCAATTGCTTTTTTCTCAGAGGTTTTTTTTCTTTCGGACTTCTACTTTTTTTTGTCAGTGAGTCACCATGGGCCACCGTCGCTTATCAACGTTCTTGTGCTAGCAGTTGGAATGCGATGCACTACAGCCCAAAGCATCGCGAAAGGGAGACGTGACATTCCATGCCACACGTTTGTGTTTCTTGTTACATTGCTCTTAGCCGCATATTATGGAGGATCCCTAGATGAAAGAGATACGGCCGACCACTTAACAGAAATTGCTGTGAGAGAGCAAATTAATTCTGACGCAGCATACAATGCAGCGATAAAAGCTAGAGCCAGTGCAGAAGCCGCCGCCGCAAAGGCGCGAAATTACGTAAATGTCGCTCTTGGCGCGAAAGCCACTGCTGATGCGAGTGCCGCCAGCACCGCGAAAGTTGCGGCAACGGCTGAAGACGTCGCCAGGCAAGCTAATGCAGTCGCAGATGCTGCTGCTTTTCAAGTGAGGGCTTGCGCAGACGCCACATCTGCGAGCATCAAAGCTGAAGACGACGCTGCTGCTGCTGCAAAGGCCAGTGCCGACGCACGTGCCATTAGCGCGGCGAATATCATGGGTAATGTGGATCCCCGCAATGTTCGAGAGTAGAAAGGAGCGCAGATTGTGTGCGAATGCGAGCGAGGTTTTAGCTTCCTTTTATTTCCTGTTTATTGAGTCGATCGCCCCCCTCCCCTTTTTGTAGTTGTTTCTCTAAATTGCTTTTTTTCGAAGGAAGTATATGGTGTTGAGAATTGTTGGTGAGCAAGAGTGGGTGGAGGCAGCGAAATCATTTGATGCAACTGGACAGGAACATTTCTATGACAAACAGCATGGGACTTCAGGGAACGCCACGCAAAAGTTGCGATGGGACGCGGTTGGGGCCCTTGATGTGCAGAGCAACGACACCAGCGGCAGTAGCAGTGGCGTTTCAACAGAGGCCACATCATTTCGGTTTTGTCTATTTGCATCGAAGGCGTTGCTTCACTTTCGATACTTGACATCGCTCAGCCTGCGTGGCTGCAGGCTGACAGACTCCTCGATTCGAGATTATTTGCGTGAATCCCGTTCACGGACCAGCCATCTTGTTGAGACGAAAGGGGGATCAGTGCTTCGACACCTCCAAGTCTTGCTCCTCTCAGACAATTTCTTTACGTCTGTTGAGCTTGTGTCACAGTTTGTGGAGACCCTCGTGAGATCCCCTACAGCCGATGATTGCAATTCTGGCATCACGACTCATGCTTCGAAGACGGTGGCATCATGCTCATCACTTACTTTCCTCCAGATACGTGGTGAAAAGACTTCCATGGCGGTGCCGAACAACAGCAGCAGCAGCAGCTCGCCTGTGACGGACTCTTTATTGGTAGAAAGTGCTCGGAAGGTCGAGGGCGTGTACGGTGGAGACTACCGGCATTTGTTAGTGTGCAGGTTTAGGAGTTTGATCGCACTCGATGATTTGGTTGTGTCAGACTCCGAGAAGTACCGCGCTCATTTAGCGGACGGCGGATTAATGGTTGGTCACACGACGACGGTATTTGCAAGGCAAGAAACGGAATCCTGTTGCGCAACCCACACCGCGACCACCAACGCGTGACGGAGCACGCTCGACGACGGTCCGCATCCATGCGCCACAAACGGCAGTGGCGAGACACAGTGGCCGAGCAGCTTTAGGAACAACAGAATCTCAAAAGGGCAATCGTGCTGCGTCACGAGCACTTGCTGGTCGTCGCTTCCAACCATACGCAGCGTCCAGTCGCATCTCACCCGAAGACATTCAACTACGTTGGCACAAAGGTGCTGTGTGGACCAAAAGTCTTCGACAGCAGTATCTTTCCATCGTCTCTGCCGCTGCGTGCATTCAAAGAGCGTTCTTCCAGTGGAAGCTACGGCGGCAGCAGCAGCAACAAACACAAGTAACAATATTACTAGAGAAGGAAGGACCTGCATTGTTGGAGCGCAGTGACGATGCGGCAGTTGTCACGATTGTTGTCGAGGACACTAGTGCACCGCAACCGATGTCACCGACGCGAGAACCAAGCAGTGGCCTCTTTGCGGAATATGTTGTAGAAGCTGCGGCGGTGACAACGAGCAGCGACGCACGGCACGACGAAGTTGCGTCCCCGCCTGATGTACAACCGCAAGAGCTGCGCAACCACTCACCACACAAAGCTGCTTCAACGGTCCCCCGTGACGACCATGATGAGGCTGCGCAGGAGCGCCAGGATATCGACGACGATTACACAAAATCGCAAGCAAGCGATCACGGAGATGAAACCTCAACTTCCTCTCCATCAGCAGATTTTGATGAACGACAAGACGTAGTGGCACTAGTGGATGCTTCAGCGCCTCAAGCCCCGCCACGTGCTCTTGTAGTCAATGTTAAGGATGCAGAGGACGAGTCTGGCGTAGCTGTGGAGCTTGTTCAAGAGCAAAAATCATTGGATGGTGGCCAACACTCACCCCCTTTTCACACAACTTTCAGTGGTGCTGACAAACGCTCTGAAACGCCATTTACACCCACCACGGTTTTGCTTCCGTCGCCCACCTCGGCAAGTGCAGCATCCCGCCGCGCGACAAGCTTATGGGGCCGCCGTGAGTTTCGTGCGTGCTTGCGCCTTTCGTTGTTGCTCAAGCGACTGGTCGGGCGTATGATTGCGAGGCGCGCTGCACAGTCAAAAGCAGTGTCCGACAGCTGGCAACAACAACAACGGCGCGATGGGTTGGGAGCAACGACAACAACTAGATTTGCGATTGTTGTGCCCACGAGGCATGTCGACAACTTTGTCTCCTCGGCTTTCACAAACGTTGAGCGACAGCTTGGCGCAGTAGTAGAACAGCGACCGTTCCTTGTTTCTGATTTGCTTTTTCTTCGCGGCATCCTCTCGAAGACCGATGCAATCGCCCCGTCAACAGCAACGCCACAAATAAACGACCTCTCTCAACTCCCTGAAGTCGTTGTGCGCTACGTCACAATGGACATGCCCTTTTTCTTAGCTCCACCCGCAGTGGCTCGTGACGACGACTCCCTCTCCATGACATCAGGGCATCTTGTTCTCGCCTCTTTGACGACTTCTTCGTCAGACACAGCGACGCGACCACCGCCATTGACGCTGGTGTTCGTTAAGAACGCACAGTTTGTCACTCGATGCCTGAGGCGGGGATATTACTACCATCAATCCACTGCAAAGTCTCAAGAGGAGTACTGCGGCCCAACTGTGACGTTGACAGAGTTTACCAACATATTCGCCGTATGCCGACTCCAGAGATGGTTCAAGCGTCTTTTGACAATGAAGCAGCAACGGCAATCTCAGGAGGCAACGGACTCAACAGCAGGTCGAGGAGCCGCAACGTCCTCACGAGGTGCGTCAATGTCTCGTGTTCAGTCCCAAGCAATGCTAAAGTTGAGCGGCCCTATTGCCGTGGCGGCACAAATCGCGAAATGGTGCGGTGCGCAATGGCGTCGCATTTTAGCTGCACGTCGTGTTGCATTTCTCAAGACAATGCTGAAGGCGGAGAGGTTGCACCACATGGATCAAACTGGTCGAGGAGGGCGGCGCATTCTGACTGGCAGCACTCTCCTCCAACTTGTGACACTTGCAGAGCAACACAAGAAGAACACATCTCTTCGCGAGCGCGAAGAAGAAGAAGTGTTACTGCAGGACGGCGTGAACACTGCACAGAGTGGAACGGAGGGGTCCCTTGCGCCAAGGACCACAAGTGGTGGTCTCGCATCATCGTGTGTCGTGTCACTTGGTCCTCGTTGCTCTCTTGTACCGGAGAGGAGAATTCTCCAACACGCGTTGGAAATCATAGCGCCACAAACTTCGTCACAGGTGATGCCTCAGCCAGCGCTGCCTCAGCTTGACGTCGCGATGAAAAGGGGATTGCTAGATCGAAATGGACAGGAGGTCGTCGTCGTGCACACTTCTTTGTTACATGCAATGGAAGCTTCATTTGCGTCCCCTTCGTCGTCGTCGTCGCGTTCTCGAAACCACACTCGTCCGCCACCACACGACGACGCTGTCGATCTGTCTATCGCAGCGGCGCTAGGGGGAGCTCAGCATATTCGGTTTGTTGCATCGTTTCCAGGCCAATTGTATCATGAAGAAGTGATTACAATTCAGACAACGACACGAACACTAGCACCGCAGCCATCACTAAGCGGCGAAGGTTCGCCTGAGGCAACAACAACAGATGGGCAACCGCACTTCCTGGGGGAAGGAGGTGTGATGCCGCCAGCAGCATCGGTGGTGCCTTCGCCTCCTCCCCCACCACCGTTGTCATTGTCCTACGGCTCCTTGAAAGACCGCGTGGCACGTTCAATCGAGTGGGAGCACTTAAGCCAACTGCACTCCCAGACGTCTGGTAATAAAGCGTCAAGACGATTTCGCCCACGATCCAAAAGCTCGAAGTTTGATGGCTCGCTGCTCGCATCCAACAGCAACAGCAGCGGTACTGGTAGTGGTGGAGGTGGTCGGCTTTCCATGTCCCTCTCCGCCAACCACAACAACATCACCAACAGCAGTGCGCCGTCCTTGGCGTCCTCTGCCAGCCATCACATGGAGGAGGTCGCTCACTTGTCTCCGCTGGACGTTCTGGTACGGACAATGGAAAGCCTTGCGAAGCTACACCCAGAGGGGTATTTTGTGTTAGAGTTCCCAAATGCGGGAAAGGCACACATGCGCCAACTGACGCTGCTCCTTACGACGTACGACGAGACAGATGGATCGTTCTTATGCTTTGACGACGAATCGATGGCCCGTCGCTGTGTCGCTTCTAGGAGGATTGAGCGATGGTGGCTCCGACGCCAACGATCGTGCGGTGGTGGTGGAGAAACAGCTGTATTGGTCCCCTGCACTGCAACTGTTGAGGTTCATGGCAACGTTGCTGCCGAGGAGGGGGAGGGCGTACTACTATGTCGCAAATTACAACTGTTTCCTGCGAAGCCTCAACAACACGTTGTCATCCCTCATCGTAAAAGTGCTCACCGTCGTGGTGGACGACAGAAAAAATCATCGTCTGCTCTGACGGACTCTACGAACTCTGATGAGCGACTTCTGTTTTGCTCGTCAACGCGTCCACTTGCCTTGGAGGTCGACTTTAACAATCGCCGAGCGTTGCAACCAACAGTGCAAATCTCATCCGAGGATTCTCAACCAACAGTTCTTATGCGATCAATGATCGTACCGTCTCGTCCAAGCAGCGCACGCGCACCGAGACGGGAATATCTTTTGACTACTCCCGCGCCGGCAATTGGCGTAAGGTGTTCGGTACGTGCAGATCAGGGAGAGACACAAGACGCTGATAACCGTGATAGTGTCGGTCTTGTTGTTGTTGGCGAAGAGGTCGTGCCCACTGCTCCTACGCATCACAATGATGATCACCCTGTTGCTGTGAGTGAAGCGGTGAAGAGCGATACACTAGCGATATCCATAACAACAGACCCAACATTCGCTGAGATTCAGACGGTTAGAGAAGCGCCCGAGCAGTCTGCGACTTGCGCGATCCGTGCGACACCTCGCCGCCCGACTTCGGCTTCTGTTGTTGTTGTTCAACGTCCGTCCACGCTCCATCCGGCGTTTCCTGCGAATGAACAAGACCATAAGGCGGCACTGTCGCTCACTGCCGAGGTGACAAGAACATCATCTGTGAATGCAACCCATCCGCGTCGGGTATCGCAAGGGACGAACCAGATGAACGGCGGTGCTGCTTCGTCACGGCATCAACGGAAGCACAATGAGTTGGATCGGGGTACTGCAGAAAGTTCCTGCGGGGAAAGAGACTACACGTCTTCTTCTTC
>CYKH01001418.1:20628-37272 GCA_001460835.1 Bodo saltans
GGGATTGAGAGGTTCGTTGTGACGTATGATGCGCCGATGCAGGAGGAAGATCCGATGCGAGACGACCTGGACGAAGAGGCGTCTTAATCCGATGATACAGACTCCGATGACGGGGAGGGGAATGCGGAAGAGAGCGCACTTGTCACAGCAGAAAAAAAAAAATGGGCAGATGATGGCTGACCTCTTCTTCCTGCACGCATTCGGCGCTGCGTGCGTCGCGGAGTTCACAGATCAATTTGCCTGACACGGTGAGAAGCGCCAATGCACCGGATGCGGATCCCCTGGTGCCGATCAAGGACTATCTGCGCAAGCACGCGCACAACGCCAAGAACATGACACGAGTTGATCTGAAGGAGCAGGTGACGACGTACTGCGGCACGGTAAAGGCGTTGGAGGACCATGCGTAGTCGCTCTGTAAAACGCCGGCTGAACACGAGCCGTGCGTCGTGGTCGCCCTAAACGGCGATAACAAGGCCTTCTTCGCGGACATCGTGATCGGCGGGCTGACTCTGGAAGGTGGCCGTTTCAGGACGACGCACCTGATGCTCGTGCAACTCAAGCCCTACAGCAGTGCCACGCTCGGCGTGCTGCAAGAGTGGGAGGAGATGCACACAAAGAACCAACGAGCGCCCGTTGATTGAACGTCCAGAATGAACATCTGGCATCCTCGACGACCAAGGCGGACAAGTTTGACGCGATCATTGCACGTTTTCGCGAGACCGCCAACGCTTTTTCGAAGCGTGTTGAGCTGTTTTTGTCGATGCGGCTGCCGGAGATTGAGAGGTTCGTTGTGACGTATGATGCGCCGATGCGTCTTAATCCGATGATACAGACTCCGATGACGGGAGGGGAATGCGGAAGAGAGCGCACTTGTCACAGCAGATGGGCCCTCGTGCGTCGTGAAGAGTCCAAAGAATTCCCTGAGGATCGACAAGGAGAACAGCAATGCAGCATTCTATCCAACGGCGTGTCATACGGACGGTTTCACTACGAACACGATGTCGCTTGAAGTGATTCGTGTGAACCGCTTAAAATAGAACATACCTAGTGCTGAAATTTTAACTTTAACGTTGGGGACAAATCAAGACCAAAGTGTCTTGACGAACAACCATCTCGTATTGGGATGAAATCAAAGCACAGTAATGCGTGATGTCAAGGTGCACACCTCGTCCCGTACATCGTTGCAAAATTATTATTTTTGTGCGGTGCTTGTTTTCTTGTGCAGCGAAGGTTTACATGTCACAAACAGCTGGAAACCACCACCAACAGCGCCGTTCAAGCAACAAACACAGTTGTGACATCACGAAACTTATTCCGTCACTCCCTTTTTCGGATGCCACCCTCGTACGTTACGGTTGCCCACTTCCCCTCGGCCATCGACTTCTTCGTGCGGCGCATGACCGTTTATCGAAAACGATTGATACGGGGCTGGCGGGATTACAGCCGCCATCGTATTGCAGTTCTCCTGCTTCTATTGTCGACCAACTGCTTCCAATCGCACCGGCGTTCAACGAGGAATCGACTCGCTTTGAGAAGTCGGACGATCCTTCGTTATTTCTAAAATGGTTTCATCCCGTTGGTTTTTTGGGTCGTGGTAGTTTTGGAGAAGTGTTGCTGGTGCAGTATCGTCCCTCACCAAAGTACTTTTTTGCCGCAAAGTCAGCGGATCGTAACGACAAAGCTTCTATGGCGGAATGGAGTGTGGCGACAACTATCATCGGTGCTGCGCTTCCAGACAATGTTTCTGCATCAACTGTGGGCGCAGAAGACCAACACGTCCTGCGGTACCTTTGTTGCCTACCGGCCGTGTCGGCAACGAAGGAGAGCAAAAAACACCGTCGTGACGGGGTCATCTTTTTGGTGACAGAGTTAGCGCCTTTTGGTTCGCTGGTCGATGCGCCACACATCTTTTTGGTGACAGAGTTAGCGCCTTTTGGTTCGCTGGTCGATGCGCCACACAGTCTCGGCTTTCACCGTTCTTTTGATGATAGCGGCGATGATGTCGAAAGGAAGAGTGAGGAAACATTGACTGCACTGCCTCCTCGGCATCGACGCCGTCCATCGCATCAGCCCTTAAATCTACCACCACCTTCATCTACGATGCCAATCGATCAACCTTGGAGAGTGCTGCGCCTGTTTGCTCAGGCTGTATCTGGGTTGGCATGTCTTCATCGGCGCAATGTTCTTCATCGGGATATCAAACCAGCCAATATGTTGTTGTGCCGAGCAACAATTGCCAACCCTCTTTCGTCTGGGCATGATGTTGATGGGAACGACGATAGGGGCACTTTATTGAATTGGTTTGGCAATATGGAGAGACTTGTGTTAGGCGATTTCGGCATCTCGAAATCTATTACGATACCAGCAGCAGCTGATGCAGCAGGCAGTGCAGCGATGCACGAGATGCAATATTTAAGAGCCGCGTCCTCCTCCTTAGTCATGAGTCCTTTTGCCTCTCAAAACTCATTTGAGATGTCCGCGACCGCAGACCGCACAAACGGGCATCAACAGCGACGGACTCATGATGCCGGCCGCAGCAACCCTAACATGGATATGCACACAGTGATCGGGACGCTTGCATATGCTGCGCCGGAAGTTCTGGAGCACTGGGGGACGTCCCCGACGGCAGAGTATGGCGCTGCTGCGGATGTGTTTTCATTAGGGGCTGTGTTTTACTGTTGGGTGGCCCGTAACGATCTCACAACGGGATTGATTCGAGGCCCACAGGACGCGTCGATGCTACTGAATGGGCAGATGCCGAAGCTCGTAGACCTGAGGTCCGTTGCGATGGCGCATCGCGGTGACTCACACCCATCAACCATTCCGATGCACGCTGTTCCTGCGCACCTTGCCGGCTATGTGACGACTGTGTCACTGTCCGCTTCGATGATACAACAGAAGCACGAGGCTGCGTGGTTGGCGGAGGGGCAACGAGCATTGTGCTATCCGTTGGAGCTACTCCAGGCGATTGACGATATGATGCAAGTTGACCCATTCCGCCGCCCAACCGCGCAACATGTCGAGAAAACGTTGTTTCGTCACATGATGCCGCCCTCCACTTCGTCGTACATTCTTCGCCCCATTCAACAACTGATGGCGCTTGGCCACATCGACTCTATGAGATTTACAAGGTGGATGCCTGTCGCCCACTGCGGTGGCCGCTGGGTTGTGTCTGTGCTCCAATCGCGACTGGACCCACGCACAACACTCTTGTGGTTCGCTAGCGACAACCTATCTGTTGTAGATTCGTTCAAATCTGCAATCGAAAAACGACGAGCAGCCTCTGCTACGGCGCGCGAATGGCTCTCGTGGGTACGTCGTGCCGCTGCGCCGGCGTCGGCAGCTGACAAAAGCAGCAGAGCAAGTGACATCCTTGTGCTCCCTGGTAACGCTTCACAGGATATAGTCATCACGGACCCATCAGTTGCTGACACTCATAACAACGGAACTAGACAGGAGGTGGTCGTTGTGTTTCGTGCATTGCCTCCAATTTCACAAGCGGATGCTTTGTTGTTAATCGCAAAAGCAGCTGCGCTGAAGATGGAAGGCTCGACCTGAGTTGGTTCTTGAGGGTTGTGTGTAAATATTTGCCGTACTGTTGGTTTTTTTTTTTTCCTTTGAAGAGAAAATACTCCTTGTTGTGCTCGATTTTTTGAGCCGACGATGCAAACTTGATTTTTTTTGTTTTCCTTATCAGGACCGACAACAAGAAAATTTAAGCGCAGCGCTATGTCGGCAGCAATTCGAACAAGAACCCAGCACGATCATAAGTTGCAGCAGCAGCAGCAATCGCGTCAACACAACAGCAGCGATGATCTGTCATTCACCAGCTCCATTGGTCGTGGCGATCACCATGAGCATCATCTTAGCAGCCACCGAAGGTCACACCTTCTTGAAGAGCAGCACCATGACACTTCTTTGCAATCCGGCAATCGTTCATTAGTGGATTCCCTAAACATTCACAAGCCACAACAATACTCTACTGATAATGACGATGACACCGATGACGACAGCAGCAGCAACGCATCTTCCTTAGACGAAGACGACGTGCGTGAGGTCGTCAAACAGGTGATGATGATGGTCAAACACAATCGTCGCAGCACGAGCACCGCTGCAACACAATCCAACGGCCGCACGCAGTCCTCTTCGATGGAAGGCGGTGGTGATCTGTTAGCAGCCACGCGTATGAGCTCTCTTGAGACAACGTACAACACAACGTCAGCATCTGTGTCTCAATCCCAGCCGCAACAAAATAATGCGAGGCTGAACGCGGTGCTTGTGTCGTTGGCGAGCGGCTCTCCGACCGTCAATGCTCCGCTGAGGTTTGCAGGAGGGGGTAGCAGCAATGCTGCTGCTGGGCAAGTAAAGGAACTCCGCAGTGCAAATGTATCAACCTACGCGTCCCGAGTTGGGATACCTATCCATCATCATCCAACTACTATTGTATCCTCGACAACGACAACTACCGTTGTGTCTGCAGCTGCGAAGCACCATGACGCCTCACCGCCACGGCATCACCACCCTCTCCTTGCAGATGCATCGGAGCGGCCAAGCAGTGCCATTCGTTTTAGTAGCGCACAGCGACTCCAGGAGATGGATTTGACGAACCAAAATAGAGCCGTCACCACCAATGCCGGCACCCCATCCAAACCAAAAAATCTATTCGCAGGGACAGTCAACAGTGCCGGCGTGTCTCCTGGTGGGCAGCAGCAGGTGTTAACTCGCGGGCGTCACGCTGATCGAGCAACGCCCCCGCCGTCGTACCGGACACCGTCAGAGTTGGCGCGCTTACCTGCCGCCGCCAATCGTCGGCTGCACGATCGTAGTAGCCACGACGCGTTCTCTGACACATCGCTTGCCAATATGAGCGATGCGGATCAAAAACGAATTGCGCGCCTTTTGCAGCAACGTGCCTATGCAATGCGTGAAGAAACATTCACTCCTCGTACCTCTCTGGCTCGTGCTCACGGAGGTACTCATGGCGTCAGTGAAGCGCCTGAAACCATTCGAAACATTCCAACACGCGGCGCGGGCCATTGGGAGGATCGTCTCTACACAGAATACCTAAGCCGCAAGAAGCATCGCGAATTAGAAAATGAAGCGTTGCGCATTGCCAAGGAAACGCACAAGGAGCTCACTGATGCATTGGATGAGTGTTCGTTTGAGCCAGACTTGAGTGGAATCCATGACAACATGCGTCACTGGAAAAAAGACTCGCCAGCGTTTAGTGCCACTGGCATTGGGAGCCGCAGCAACAGTGCTGCGACCCTGAGCAAAAAGGAGCGCGCTTTGATTGTAACAGAGAGGCTGTACAAAAATCCAATGGTGGTGTCGTCAAATGTCAGTGAATCAGACGAACGGAGCGCGTCGACTCGAAAACAACAGATAGTGGCTCCGCAAGACATCAAGCCAACGGAAACACAAGAGCGATTGTACGAAGAGCATCAGCGGCGTCAAAAAGAGAAGCAACGACTCCTCGAACAAAAGTTGAAGGATTTGCAAGTGTCCTCGTTTGTGTTTCAGATCAAAGGCAATTATTACGAAACGCTTCCGCTTCCCCAACACGCCGATCCTGGATCCTTTGAACGGCTGTACAAAGAAGGGCAAAAGCGTCAAGCGAAAAAGACGCAAGCGCAAGAGGAGGCCCTCGCGCGTCGCCCTTCCCCTATCCCAGAAATCTCAGAGTATGCGCGTCGAAGGGTCCGATCGGCGCAACCTGCATTCGAACGCTTGTCCACTGTCAAGCCGGTAAGCTACCAACAGCGAAGCTCCTCACCGCCTGTATGCGTATCTCCTATGCCCCAAGACGGTGTGGTTCGAAACGTCTCTACCAACCGACCACGAGGCTTCTCCTCCGGTGACCCCTTTGCTATTCCAGTCCTTCCCATCTCTCTTATGTTGAACAGTGACTACCAGCCACGTGGGTCATCGTTCTTTGCCACAGCCACGCCGCCCCCTGCTGCCGCGGCGACGCTTGTCACGCAAGCGTCGTTAGTGACGACCAGCAGCGGTAGTGTGGATCACGTATTGAATTGGGTGAACAGCACTGCGTCGTTGACTGTCCCACCGCAAACGGCGGTGGTGCCACCGATCATTTCATCATCTGGCCGTGTCAGTGGTGCTGTAAGCCGCCAGGAGAGCTTAACCAACGCGAGTTACTATTCAGGAGCGAATAACAGGGGAGCTCACGGCACGAATGGCGTTTGTTCACCAGTGCTACTGACGGTGCTCTCTCCGTGCTCCCCCAGTGCACTCGGCTTCCCCACTGTTGGAAGTTTTGAGGCTCGAAGTGATGGAGTCTTGACGGCTGTTGGAACCACGGCTGCTGCAGGGCCGCCTTCATCGGCTGCCGTTGTTCCTTTACCTTCTGCCCTGCGTGAAGAAGTGACTTCTGCATTTGTCAGCGCCTCGTCGCGGTCGTACAATAGCGCAGTCAACGAAGGCCCATCACCCAATGATGGCGCGTCCCCCACAGAGCCAGACGACCTCGCAAACACAACGCGACCCCCACCCGCGTTGATGCCGATTGGTCAGCGAGACACAATTGCATCCCCCCACCGAAGCGATGTCAACGCTGGCACAAGCAGACGAACAAGTCTCGTGTTGTTCGACCGGTATGTGGAAGTGTCGTCCGAGTCGTCTACATCCGACAACGAGGTGGACGCCGCTGATGTAGATGAGGAGGATGACTTGGCGTTTGTCCTTGCAAGATGATCTTTTTTAAGTGGCCCGCTGAAGAAATTACTGAAACATGAAGAAAAAAGAAAAAAAGACAACCAACAGTATCCCTAGCCCATCGTCTGCCACCCGCCGTAACAAATACCCCACCCCTCTTTGTTAGAGCTTTAGAGATTATTTCATTTTGTTTTCTGTTGTACAATTTCATTCACCGTCACCGTGATGCACACATCACACGTAGGTTGCGTTTCACAAAGATAAATTTAGTTGCCAATTGAAGACGATTTCTTCGACACATTTGTTTTGTCTTATTTTTGTGTGTTGAGTAGCATAACAGGGAGCGGCAGGAACAACACATGCGCCGCAGCCACAGTCGCGACGATACGGATAGCTGTGTGTCCCTTCCCCATCGCAGCCACGGCGCCGCTGGTCATAGCGTCGATCATGATGATGATGCCGACGATACACGACACAAGAGGCAACACGAAGCCTCCAAAACCTCTGTCTGCCCGACCTCACCCGAGCTTCCCTTGTTTGAGCCCGACGCAATTGACTGTGACGTTGCCCCACTAAGCCACGATGAGCGGCGAGATCGGCTTCGAGGAGAGGGAAGAGGAAGAGAGGAGTCAATCACGACCTCGTCACACCATCAACACCACCACTCGTTAGGCGACTCGATTCATGACGTCTCAGAGAAACTCCATGAATCCCTCCACC
This sequence comes from Bodo saltans, assembly GCA_001460835.1. Taxonomy (NCBI): domain Eukaryota; phylum Euglenozoa; class Kinetoplastea; order Eubodonida; family Bodonidae; genus Bodo; species Bodo saltans. The sequence continues at coordinate 28,024 of CYKH01001418.1, forward strand.
ACGTGAAGGAGGCGGCGGCTCACCACCACAAAACCAGATGGGTGGTGCTCGCGGTCTACTGTGCCCTTAGTGCTAGCAACGGGTTCCAGTGGATTAACTACGCGCCGATTATTGACGAGGTCAAGGAATATTTCAAGATGAATTCTTTGCAAGTGAACTTTCTGGCAACAATCTACACAGTCGTCTACCCAGCGCTGATTGTAATAGGCTGTGTGACATTTCAACGCTTGGGCTGGTATGGGGGCATGATCCTTGGTGGTATTTTAAACGCCGTGGGCGCTGCTCTCAAAATCGTTGCCGCCGTGTGGGCCCCGAATTTTGTGTTCCTTGCGTTTACTCAATGCGTCAACGCGCTGAGCGAGGTGTTCTTTCTATCGCTGCCACCACTGATTGCGAGCGTGTGGTTTGGATCCCATCAGCGGACCTTGGCAACTTCGATAGGCGTCATGTCAAACTCGCTAGGCACTGCGTTTGGGTTTTTAGTCCCACCACTGCTCGTCACCAAAGCGCATCATGGTGCTTCAGAATTCGCAACGCTATTCGGCGCGCAAGCAGTCTTTGCGGTACTTGTTGTGATTGCATCGGTGCTGCTGCCTCAGAAACCATATCACAACCCTAGCCTTACCGCGTCAAAGGACACGACTCTGAGAGATCTGCTGCCGAGCTTGCGGTACCTTATCACACATCCAGGGTTCGTCATTCTTGCGTTTGCCTCTGGACTTTCCAACGATAGTCTCGGCACCTTCGCCTCGTTTCTTGCGCAACTACTCCAACCTTTCGGCGTAGATGAGCTGCAATCTGGGTGGATTGGGTTTGCCATGACGATCTCCGGCAGTATAGCGTCCACCCTGGTGGGCGTCTACATTGACAGGCACAGGAATTACAAGGCCACCATTATGGCGTTTAGCCTTGGTGCCGTTTCGTGCTTTTCCATAATTACAATGGTGCTGCTGTACAATACCGGAGGTAAGAACGATATCTTCGGCCTCTGTTTCTTTTTCATCGCGTTGATGGGTGGTTTCCTCTCCGCTCAAATTCCGTTACAGTTGGAGTACGCGGTGGAACTCACCTACCCAAAGCCGGAAGCGATTACCACCGCTTTTTTACTTTGCCTGTCAGGAATCCTCACCCCTCTCTTGACCCTTGGAGGGACGGACATCATTGGGAACAACCCAACAAAGGCCAACGTGATCAATTTCATGATTGGGTGTCTTGCGTTGAGTGGTACCGCAGCTACCATGCAGCTTTTCATCCGTGATCATTGTCACAGGGTTGACATCGAAAAAGCCGTGCCAGCAGAACGGCACGCGAGTTATTTGGAGGCTGAAGAAGATCGCCAACAAAAGTTTCAGCGTGAGAAGGAAGTGCGCCACATAAGAAAGCGCGAGATAGCCGTGGCATGCCGTGGCATCTGTCATTCAGTGAGAGGATCACGATGTCCGAGGTAAGATCGCAAAAAAAAAAAAAAAAGGTTCTTTCCCTCCGTCGACGTAAATTCACATTCGCTTACCTTTCCCATAGCTCGACTACATATTGGCTCTCCGCACACATTGTTTCTCTCCGCTGAAGTTTTCTTTCTTTCCGATTATTTTTGCCCTTTTCTCGTTTCTTTTGCAAACCAACAAACAAAAAGGAAAAATATGCCAAACGTTCGTGTCGTGGTTCGATGCCGTCCAAGCACCCTGGACAACTCCCGTCATGGTAACGAAGTTCTCCATTCGCCCTCCTCGTCGTCATGGTCATTCGACGCTCAAACAATTCGTCTTTCTACCGGAGGGCAGGATGCTTCTCATGGCACCGTATCTTCTTCTCGACGCCAAACTTTTGGTGCCTCCTCCTCGCCGCATAGCACTGCCCCTACGTTAGAGAAGGCATTTCAGTTCAATCGAGTGTATGCTCTGGGGGAAACTCAGGAGTCATTTTTCAACGCAGAAGTCAGACCTTTGCTGAATTCAGCACTCGGGAACAACACGACGAGTTCCACGACAGTTGTGCAATCCGATTCACCAGTGGAGAATGCGAACGAAGCGCCACGGCACGTCGTTTTGTTCGCCTACGGACAGACTGGCAGCGGTAAGACGCACACGGTAGACGGACAGCGCGCTGCCACAACTGCGTCCAAGGAAGAAAGGGCCGCTGCTGGTGCCCCAACTGATCCAAAACCACTAACACGTCAGGCGAGCGGTCAGCCTAAGGACAATGTCACCGAAGACCGCGATGACGACGGCGATTTCATCGAAGAGCAGGAAGGGGACGAAGATCACCAATATGATGAGAACCCCTCCTCCTCCGATACGACCGCCGCACAGCAGCAACACCAGCAACGGGCCGCTGAGGGAGTGGCCCCTCGAGCTCTGCGTTACATTTTCGACTCGTGGAAGGACCAGCGTCGATCAAAGGACTACAACGCAAATGGTGATTTATCGATGGCGTCGTCTCTTTTGAATAGTAACGATGGGGGTGTGAATCACGACGATGCTGTGGAAAGCGGCGCCACCTGTGATGGATTTGAGCTCGTGAAAGTCTCCGTGTCGTTCTTGGAGATTTACAACGAAAAGTTGTACGACCTGCTTAGCGCAACGTGCCGCACCGGCGCTGGATCTCCTCAGGATCAACTTATGAAGAAGAAGAAGAAAGCGTCGAAAGTCCCAACCACAGTTGAGGCGTTGGCAGCAATGCACGCAACATCGCTGAGACTTCGACGTTGTCCTGACGCGTCAGCTCATGGCCCAGCGAAGTTTGAAGTAGAAAACCTGACCAAATTATCTTGCGTCACTGTGGACGAGGCGTTGGAGTATTACTACTACGCCGTGTCCAAGAAGATTTTCCGCGCCCACAACCTCAATTCGCAGTCCAGCAGAGCGCACTCTATCTTCACAATCTATCTTACATTTCGAGATCTTTCCGGTGGAGCGTCTGGTGTCGTCCCTGGAGGAGCATCCGCCTTCGACGGCACGTTGACAGGAGGGGGCGGAAGAGGAATCCTTGACCAGGCGTCGTTTGTCACAAGTGAGATTGCCATTGTTGATCTTGCAGGATCGGAGCGCCTTCATTCCATTCTTCCCCAAGGGCACCACCACGATACGTTGGGTTCCAACGCAACGAATCATAATAGCCAGCGGCCTCCTGCATCACCTCGTCACAGCGCAGGAACGGCGGCTAATTCCTTCGGCGCATCCCACCAGCAGCAGCAGCAACGACCGTCTAGCGGACCTGTTGGCGGGGGGAATGTGTACTTGGAGGGCATTAGGAAGCAGCAGCAGCAGACAGCGCTGATTACGGAGTCGATTCACATCAATAAATCGTTACTGACGTTAGGAAAAGTCATTATGGCGCTTTCTAGTGGCTCGTCGTCGTCGCGAGCGGGTGGTGGTAGCACAGCAGATCCTCAACCACCGACAACTCCGTTAGCCGCATCGGCTAGAGGCAATTCGAGGGGTGTTGGGACACCACGTGGTGGTGGGCATCCAACGACCACCGCGGCAAATCGAAGTACAACAACAGCTGTCATAAAACACACTCCGTTTCGCGACTCGAAGTTAACAATGGTCATGAATCATGCACTCGGCGGCAATGCGCTCACTGTTATGGTCGCGTGCATCCATACAGATCCTTCCCAAGTTCATGAAAGCCTGTCCACTCTGTTCTACGCCACACGGACTAACAAAATTGCGAATGTTGTCGTCTCACTGGAGGACCCTAAAACGCAGCGAATCAAATCACTCCTTGCAGAAGTTCAACGATTGAAGGGAGAACTACAAGCATCACAGACCACCATTGAGGACCTGTCGATGATGCTTGCCAAAGGCAATGTGCGTGGAGGTGTGCCTTGGGTTGACAGGGGCGATAGCGGCCAACAGAAATCAGTGGCGTACCAGAAGGCTACGACACCAGCCGCAGAAGTTGGCCATGATCCCAAGGAAGAGACTGACGGCGCCGTAAAGATGAACAGTGACCACACTATTATTCACGAGGAGCAGAAACTCCTTACCGACACGCTGTCGTCGAAGCTCCACGAAGCATGTCTCAAGCTCAAAACGGCTCTCGAGGCAAACACGCGGTTACGTTCAGCGTTTGATGTGGAACGCCAACGGTCAGCTGCCATTGAGCGAGATCAAGAGCGTATGCTTGAGGAGAACTTGAGGCTCAGGGAGAAGTTGGACTTGTACGACTCACTTCTGTTGGCACAGATTGCCATCAATCGGCAGTACGACGAGAAAGGCGACACCCCTTCTTCGAGAAACAACGTTTCTGCAGTAGCCGACGCACGCAAACGTTGTGGCAAGCCGAACCTTCGTGCCTCCGCTGCTGGGATTGAATCGCTCACGGCGGTGTTTTTTCAACAACAAAAGAAATTGTTGACCGGCGGAAGCCAACAACAACAACAACAACAACAACAACCGACGTTACTTTCCCCGAGGGTGTCACAGAAGTTGTCAAGCCACCACAACCACAAAAATCAATATTCTTCACTGTCCCCAAAACGTCAGACGCGAAGAAGTTACGATACGCACGAAACGCTACACTTGACCTCATCATCATGGAGCGATACACAAGCAACCACTTGGCGGCAACCCCATTCACAACTGGTGCCAAGTCCACCTCCTGCATCTCTTTCGTACGGTGAATCACAGCACCAGCAGCAGCAGCAGCAGCGCCCAGCGTCCGCATCGACACGAACCCCCAACACCGCTGCAACGCCTATTGTTGGAGGTGGTTCCTTCCGCAGTGGTCTTCCACTTCATCTGCTTGTTGGAGGCAGTTCGCAGTCCAGTAGTACAAAATTGTAGAGTCTTTATTATGCCCACTGCATGCAATGCAGTGCCAGTTTGTGAAGTTTTGTTTTACGTTTGCTAAAAGAGGAGTCTTTTTTTTTCGTGGGGCTTGAAGGCTGTGTGTTTACTGAATACGATATCCATCGTTGCTTTTTGTCACCATCCAAGAAAGGAAACTCAATGCCCGTAGGCACATCCCCAGCAAAGAGAAGCGTTGGTGCCTCCTCGTTACAAGCCAACGCTGCCCTCCTGCAGTCAACCGATGCCAAGCCTGCAATATCAGCGCACGATAGCACGTCCCCGGAAGATCGGGAGGCGATTCTTCGTTTGATTCATCATCTTAGTGTTCTTATGAAGGAGATTCACACACCGTACTTAGACGGCCTAGTGATGGAGAAATATGTCATCCGACCTCTCCTTGCGTTTGCCGAGGCTGCGACGGCCGACGAAGTCCACGACCAGAACGATACTGCGGGTGCAGATGATATTCACAGTCGTGGGGAAATGTTCTTCAGTGCACAAGACGCTGCATCTGCACGCGATGCAGCCTTGGCAAACGTCGTTGCCTTAGTCAACCTGATCACCGACCACAAACAGCGTACGCTGGAAGTGCTTGAGGCCGTGAGCAAGCGCGAACATGCGTGGACAAACTTGCAATCTGCACTTGCGTCAACAGCCGCATCACAGAGTAATAACGGGTTGATCAATGGTCAAGATCCATCTGATGCTAATGGTGGCAGTGGCGAGAACGTCGGAGAGCAGCCGAACCCGCAGCAAGACAATGCAGCACAGCTGCAACTACCTCGTCCGGTATACAATCCCAACTTTAACGGAAGCAGTGGCACCGGTGCAAAGTACCAAGGCGCGGCAGTGACAACGGTGTCCGTCGAGGCTGCAGCAATGGTGCAACACCACATGTTTCTATTACAGAAGTCATCGCTAGCAGTCGTAGAGCATGTCCAAGCTTGGCGTCGAGGACTTGCCCTTCCGCATCCTTTTATGGTCGGCACGGAGAACTATCTCCTAAAAATGCTTCAACAAACTTCAGAGCTGGCGCAAGACGCGGCCATGATGGCGATTATTCCAATGCAAAGTTTGTTCTACACGTATCCGTTATGCTCGAACATCCCTTCCTTGGGCCGATATGCGGAGGACCCGACCAAGGCCAACTTTAGAGCCTCCGGGGCGTCATCCACGCGAGGGTCGCATCCGTACGGCCCAGTCTGCGACAGCTCCACCACAAAACGCCTTCAATTAGCGGAAAAGGATTTGGTGGATGAAGTGGAAGTGCAAGTCCATCTTGTTCAACAATTAGTAGAACTGTGCCAACATGGGCGATTTCTACCGGTGCTGAACCTTCGCAGTGTGTTTCCTAAGGCGTATGGTGGCGCGCTGAGTGGCAACGCAGCCAAACACCATCACAACCACAACGTCACTTCTGCATCATCATCGATGGCGGGAAAGACTGCGCAGTCGACTGGTGCGTTGCGCGGCATTCCCCTTCGCAATCCATCGCTGCAACGAAAGTTAGAAGTCCAACTGCTACACGCGTTAGACGTTCTGCGAGCCCCTGCATTCCGCCCAATGTACGACGAGAAACAGCAGCAGCAACGGAATCAGCAGAAGCAGGCAAACTAAAAAAAACAACAACAAGAGAGAGTGACCCCTTTGACAACGCGATCAGCAGTTGATTGAGGTGGAAATCTGCCATGTACAACACACAGAGTACTTTTCTTACGATACACACAACCAAAATTTGTTGTTTTTCCCCCTCTCTTTATTTCCCAGCGAGATCCAATAGTAGCACCAAAACTCCTCAATATCTTTGGTTGTCTTGACTGTCCAAGTACCTTACAGAACACTACGGGGGATTTCTCAAATCAAATAATTCAATCCAATAAATGCAAAATCCCCTTTTGGATTCAGCGGCTTCTCCCACTTCACCAGAATCTTTGGGAGGTGGTGGAAAGCAGAATCGCAGCTTCACAAAAAAACTAAGCGTAACACCAAAGCACAAGGGCAATTCTACTGGCGGTGCTGGTGGTGGGGCAAGTTACACTTCGACTCCGAAAGTAATGAGCACCTCCACAACCTCGCACAGCAACAGTATGAACGGCGCAGCGGTTTCACACTTAGTGGCAGATGATCACGACGACTTGCTGTATTCCTTAGGGCCATCCATGGCAACCGTCGCAGTCAGTAGCAATAGTCATAGCATCAGCCGCACACCTCACACAGCGCAAAAGCAGCTAAGAGGAGATGCTGCTGGGCCCTCATCACCATCAAACCCTATTGCTGTCAATCTTCAGCAAATGATGATGTCTTCACCACGCTTGCCGCATCCATCATATCAGCAACAAACATCAAACACGACGGCGATGCAACCGAAGTCAAGCAGCGAAGCGAAGTCTGCTTCGGTACCGCTGTTCTATGACGATGGGATGATGAGTAGCAAGCACCCACCAGCAGATGACTTAGATGCGCTCCTTCTAGGAACAACTAGCACGATGGGTAGAGGCGCGCACAGCAACAGTATGAACGGCGCAGCGGTTTCTCACTTAGTGGCAGATGATCACGACGACTTGCTGTATTCCTTAGGGCCATCCATGGCAACCGTCGCAGTCAGTAGCAATAGTCATAGCATCAGCCGCACACCTCACACAGCGCAAAAGCAGCTAAGAGGAGATGCTGCTGGGCCCTCATCACCATCAAACCCTATTGCTGTCAATCTTCAGCAAATGATGATGTCTTCACCACGCTTGCCGCATCCATCATATCAGCAACAAACATCAAACACGACGGCGATGCAACCGAAGTCAAGCAGCGAAGCGAAGTCTGCTTCGGTACCGCTGTTCTATGACGATGGGATGATGAGTAGCAAGCACCCACCAGCAGATGACTTAGATGCGCTCCTTCTAGGAACAACTAGCACGATGGGTAGAGGCGGTGGGGGGAATGGTGGCTTAGGAGGCCCCTCTCACCTAGTGGTGTCGTACTCAACAAGCTCACAACAAAGGTCGCCTCAAGACCAACAAGCCCAACGTGACTTCCGTTCGAAAGGAAGCGGACTTATCGATCCCTCCTCCTCCTCAGAACGCTCAGCGGCTCTTGCGGCCAGGCAATATTCAACTGAGAGCGATGTCTGCTGTGATGAAGTCACACGGCACCACCTGTGTTGCTTCCCTTGCGCGATGGATACCCTTTACCACTCCATCAACGATCCAGGTTTCTGTCCTAGCTGCTCTGTGTGTATGCAGATGGGATTGTTTGTGGTCGTCCCCCCGGCGTATTATTTGTGCTGTTGCGCGCAAGCATACGCAGTGAGAGGGAAGTTTAATGTGATTATCAATGATGTCGAACGAAACGAAGGCCATGGCTGCAGCTCTTTATTCTACCCATGCGTCGTCACTGCGCAAGTACATCGCGAGATTGAAATTCGGGGAAAGCATGTCATCAATAGTGGCTGCTGCAGCGGCAGTGGAGAGGAGCGCGTGTACCGTGGCGAAGTGTACGCACCCTCGATGCCGGATATGATTGGCGATGGGCGACGCTTGCCGTACCTCTCCACACAGCCGCCGTTTGCAGGCGGCGCGATTAGCCATGATGAAAGCCTGTCCATGGCGCGAAATGCACTTGTCTCTAACGCAAGCATCGTTCTTCCTATCGCTTCGGATCACGAATGTTGTGGGAAACCCGTTGTGTATAACACGTGGCGGCACTGGGTGGTGTTGTGTCTTGGGCTGCCGGGGGACTTATGCTGCGGTGTTCTCACGGTCTTTAATGTGTTCACCGGTGGAACGTGATTCCGAGAGAAAACGCAACATTGAATGAAAAACTGTTGTTTGTACGTTTGCTTTTTGTTGTTTTTGTTGTGCTCTAGCAATCTCGCAGAGCGCAAGCAAAAGCAGAATGTTTTTTGTTTTTTTAAAAGTCCCCCTTATTTTGATGGAATCTTCCCTCTTTCCCTCTTTCTCTAGTTGTGGGTGCCGCTCGGTGTTCTCACGGTCTTTAATGTGTTCACCGGTGGAACGTGATTCCGAGAGAATACGCAACATTGAAAAACTGTTGTTTGTACTTTTGCTTTTTGTTGTTTTTGTTGTGCACTAGCAATCTCGCAGAGCGCAAGCAAAAGCAGAATGTTTTTTTTTTTTTTTTTTGTCCCCCTTATTTTGATGGAATCTTCCCCCTTTCCCTCTTTCTCTAGTTGTGGGTGCCGCTGAGGACTGCGATGCATTTTTTCCGCGGAGTCGCATCGTTGTTCTGCAGATGCGTTGCAATCCCTCGGATCAGGTAGTTTTTCTGTGTTTGTTGCCGTCAAAGGCATTGTAACATTACTTCACACAACCAAAAATAAAAAAAAAGAAACTTGTCTTTATTTTATTTTTTTTGCTGAAAAGAAACGTAAAGCAAGAGCCTCACGTCAATTGTCAAAAGAAAGGAAAAGAAAACAAACAGCAAAACATGTTCGTTGCGT